>WIXG01000395.1:0-66486 GCA_009869945.1 Mesaphorura yosii | reverse complement strand
TGAGGGCTGAGTCGAGTCGAAATTTTCGATTCGACTTGCTGAAACTTCGACTCGACTCGACTCGTCACTAAAGTCGAGTCGAATCGAGTCAATCGGAACCCTACTCTGAACTTCAGCAACAGCGGATATGCAGAAGGCCAGAGTCTTAGTTACCTCGTCCATGTGTGCGATTTCTCCTGCTCCTTCCTTCGTCGGCTCTTCCATTTCATCATGCATTCTTGCCGAGGAGACTATGTAAATACGACTCGAACTCTCTTTTCCGCTGTACAGATATGCTCGGAGAAAGAGTAAGAAAAAGAAAAATGCTGTTCAGAATAAAGCGGAGCAACAATAATAATGTACTTCATTCGGAGCGATGCGATGCAGGCTAACGCTAACTGAAATGCCCGCAGGGGCGGCGGAGGCAGAAATCAGCGAAGAGAAAGCTAAGACAACGACAGAAAAACGTGGCTTTGCTAGCACGGTTTTTAACATTCGGAGACCGTGTGGCGAGTACGACGCGACGAAGCCAACATCACTAGACATTGTCATTACGAGGTATTTCTTTCAAATTGTTGTTGGACAATCGACAGCAGCAACGGACCTCCGAACCGTGGAAATTTCCAACTGCTCGAGTCAAGTACGCGTACGCAGGTTACAAACTCATAAGTGGAGGTGAAGCAAAGCGAAGCCAAGTCACGCTGCACAGCGTTCAAGTACGCAACTTCAACTTGGGTTGGCTCACATCAAAAATTCCACTTCCTCTCCATTTCACTTTTCACTTTCCATTTCAATAAAGTTGAAACGGCGGGAGCAGCAACGTGGAGCAAAAGCGGAAGAGAAGAGGAGTCGAGTCGAGAGAAACCGCAATTCAAAAATCCAGGTTTCTCTCTTGTTTTTCTTTTCGGAGGAGATCGCACGGGCGAGCGCACGCAAGCGGTCGGGATTCGACCTTTGGAATTTCAATTGATATCAAATCCACACACTTTCGAGGCGAATGCCAGGCACGGGAAGAATCAATCCTTCCCGTGGAATACCAAAACCGAGCAGCGGAGAAGACGTGCGAGCGAGGAGTTTCGCCTTCCGCGTCTTGGCTGCTGCAAAATTCAGTTGTTTATACAAGATTCATAATATTGACTTGCGAATGAAGATTCATCAGAGCTCCTCGCCGCACATACTAATTAACTCCCAAAGTGGGTTAATGCTTCCAGTCCGCAAGGAATCGATTTGCATTCAGGCCAGCAACCCGCCAGTCAAACATGCCAAATGCTGGCTGGCAGACGCCCAATCAGAAATAATTTAGCATGCAGTGCTCATCGTACCACGAACGCAAACGCAAACGCACAATGACCACTTAACAGCAGCAGCTAGAAAGAGCGAGCGAGAGCCGGCTCATTTTCAGCAGAGCAACAGACGATGATGCCTCTCAAGAGCCCAATCCCATGCGACAAAGAAATTAAGATAACACAAATTAGGAGGCACTGACCCAAATAAAGAATCACAGTTCCTACGACCGGCTGGCTGGTGGCCACTCAAGCTCGAGTTTGCAAATTTGCATTGTTGAGTCCCTTCAAATCGTTCAAGTGTAATCGAAGCCAAGTCTTGGAGAAAGAAGTGAAAGCGAAAGCGCACGCTGGCTGGGCCACGACCACGGCGGCTCTGCATTGCATAATTGGCCGGTCAAATAGAAGTCGAAGTCGCAGTAGAAGACGAGATACGAGTACTTATCCTTATGCACTCCAGGCAAATCTGAGGCGCTTGGCGCTTGGTGCTTTAACCCTTCCATTTTACAGTTTCCCTCAGCGTTCGTCGCATCTTGCATGTTCTCGTAATCCCTGCAGTCCATTTGAACGATTGCGCGATTGGTAAAGGCAGTAAAAGGAAGAACCAACAAACGCGTGGCCGTGGCGTGGCAGCGTCGAGTTGCTGGTAGAAAATACGAGTGAGTCAAGTCAGCTCACGTCTCTTCTCTTCTCTGTTCTTTTGCTTTCACCCTTTTCTTGGAACTTGGATGTGTTAAGACGCAACGCCAACGCAGGACGTCGGACGTTGAGGAAAACAAACGTGATGTGAAAGTCCAAGCACACATTTTACAGGCTGCCGGCTCGAAGCAGCCAGCCAGCCACTGCATGCTGTTTGGCTTCATCGAAACTCATTAGACTTACTTGGAGTCATCGTTCTGTACGCTGGCGGCTCGCTGGAGACCTGATCCAACAGTTTAATCTGGGTACGACACAAAGCGGAGAGCAGAGTTTGGAATTTTGAAGGAACCAAGATTAATTAGTGGCCATAATCAGCCACTTTGTCTACACCGAGAATCAAAAAGTCATTTGGGCTTCCCGCCTGAATTTCATTTACCATTTGCGCCGTAGCCATTTATCTTGTTCGTCTCCTGCGCTGCCCGAACATTTCCCAAAATAATCGCAATCGCGGAGGTGCAGTCGTAGTCGAAGTCGCAGTCGGATGCGTCAACGCAAAGAGCTTCGGCTTTGTCTCTTGTCTGAGGCATTGTGCGAGGCACCGGAGTGTTCCACGATAGATTTATTTAGCCGATCAGATCGTGTTCTGCTTCAGCTGGTTGCCGACCACGACCACGGCGATTTGGCGACAACAGCCGCGGAGATGGACCAAATATTTATTGCGGAGGGAAAGGTGCTCTGCTCTGTTCTGCTCGCCCAGATTCGATGAAAAGGTAATTGGAAATAAGTGGACCATGGAAAGGAGACATTCTTTGCTCACAATCGCCCTCTGCGAATGATTTATTGTCTTGCCTCGCCAATCGTCACGCGGCCGACTATCGAAAGTTCGCTCTTCTGCCCACTGAAAACCTACCACTGAAAAGAAATGTCATCCGCCGACGTGCCGATAGTTGGCTCGCTCTCTGAACTTTCTACTGCCTGCCGGACTAAACGACACGACAACGTCGTCGGCTTTGTGCCAAATAACGAGAGGACGAGTGGACGACTGTGGTTCGACTCTTGGACTTGGGTTGCCACTGAACTGATCGGGTAGAAAATGCAGCACAAAAAAGGTAGCATCGACTGTTTAAGTCACGGGACGGCACAGAGGGTCATGCAGAATAAAGACGGGTCAGAGGTCAGACAAAATAGTGCAAGTGCAGCGGAGCGGCTTTGTAGGTTAAACTTTGGACTTTCACTGCATAAAACGAAAGACGAAAGCCGAAAGCGGTAGAAATTTCCACACGAGTAAAATTGTGACCACATTGCAGGGAGGCAAGAACACATGTTCGAGTCGTGTTCGTTCGAATGTGAGTCAATTTGGATTGATTTGATCAGAAGACGCGACGCGAGTTTGTGAGGCACACAAACCATAAGCAGTCGAGTAAAAGTGCCTCGAGAGCTTCAACTTAACCGGGAAAGACTCGATGGTCGGATGCTGTGGCTGTCTGCCGGATTTTCGTGGACACGCGTTCAGTTGTCTTTTGAGAAACCCGAGTCGTAGTCGTGCGGGCTACGCGAATGCGACTACGACAAGAACACGACGGAGAAAGAAAGCAGGGAGCTGGATGAAGTCGCCGAGAGATTGAAGTTGACAGCGAGAACGCGGATGGAAAAAAGGAAACAGAAAAAATGTGCGTGTTTTTATGCGTACAAGTACACGTTTATAGCTTTTATTCCTTCATTCCTAATGCGAGTGACTGTGACTTGCGCGGCTAGTCGGTTGGAGAGCAAACAAGGAAATATGTGCAACGGAGAAGTAATGGAAGACGAGTGGGCTCAGACTCAAGTAACGGGCGAAAGTAGTATGTGAAATGCAATGCTAGGCCGTTAATGCGTAAACCTGCTGCAAGGAAATTCAAAGAGATCGCTCCATTTTCCTTTCTCCGACTTGCATCTCGTTTCTCGTGATTTTGGTCAAAATCAGTGTTTATTGAGAGATTTGTTTTCCTTATTTTAGCATTCCTGCAGTCAAAGACGAGCCAAGTCCAAGTCCCTTCTGAGACCACTCACCTTTCAAGCGACTTACTCAACCATCCAATAACAACCACGAAAGCTCTCTACTAAAACCTGCTTTGAATCGTCTGAAACGGAAACATGCCACAGAAGAAATTCTAAAATGCCCTCCTTCGATTTGAACGTTTGTTGTCGCAGGCGCTGCTGACCTTTTCTGACTCCTGATCGAGATTTTCTCGATTCGGTTTCGCAGTCGGCACTCATTTATCGTGGAAACGACAACTGGTCTCTGCATCTTTCTCTGGCGTTACCAATCTTTCTCCTGACTGGAAGATCGCATGGCCTCACTTACCTGCACTGTACTGAGCTCTTAAACTGAAAACTTCTACAAGATTCATTGCGTATAAAACTTCCTGCTCGACTCGTCGGCTTCGTTTACTTTTCCTTGTCGAGCCGTTCTTCGTTTTATCTCTGACTCACTTGCATCCCGCGCATTAAGGAATTATGCACCTGGCCCATCCAAGACATTTTATCTCCTCTTCAACCCACTTTTCGCCGTTTTCACAACTTTCAATCCAAACAAACTTTTCCGACAAGTTGGTAGCTCGCAAAGGCAAAGTAGCAAAGTCTGCCCCAAAAGAGTGGAGGAAAGTCTCATGCTTTCAAATCTGTCATCCTGGCTTCTCTCTCCTCATTTCAGGCGCTTAAAATAATCTCGAGAGAAAGTCTGACAAGTCATTGAAGAAAGGACCAACTTGCATTATAAGCAATTTAGCAACCTGGCTCGCCTCCGTCTTGCCACCACAACTTACAAACCTCCGACTAACTGCAACTTATTCTCTTTTTTCCTGCCACCGCACCGCCACAGACTTTCAATTTCTTTTGAGAATTATTCACAGCGTGCATGATATTCAATGACACAAAAGGAAATTGCTTGGCCCAAGCTTCCAATTATTTTTGCGTGCGGTTCTTCTGCCGAGTGTCGCATCTTTATTGCGTTGGGCTGCGGGCGCTGATCGAACGTAAAAAGTGAACAGTTTGTGAATTAAGTGGCTTGGCTTGCATGCAGCGCCGAAGAAGCCTGCCTGCATCTAATTTGCATTGTGGGTAATATGGACTGGAAGAAAAATGAATACGAAGGAGAAGAATGACGTGTGACAGAATGAAGAATGGCTTTCAGGGTTTCCTGGCAGCCTGCATTCTTATTACATTAATCCAGCTGCACGGCAGAACAATGCTCAACCTGTTTCGTTGCGGCCCGGCAGGCAGGCAGGCAAGCAAAGAAAGTCAAGTGAGCAAAAGTTTTCCTTTCCCAACCGAGAATAATGAAAAACCCGGCGCGTGCTACAGACGCAAGTAGAACAATGAAAGTTTTCCAGGCGGGCGAAAACTACAACTTTAATTTCTTGAGGAACAATTTCGACTTGTTAAAAAGATTCTTTTGCTTTCCTGCACGTTCATTCATTTTATGAGCTGCACAAACTTGAAAAAGTCAGTCAACTCGCTGTTGACGTTTTTTGGTCAGCCGAACAAAATTATCGTGGCACATGCTTCATTGCAGCCACAGAATTCCAGGTCAATGTAGAATTGCATGAAAAATCAAATGCATGAACGGAGGAGTGAATTTCATCTGCCATTTCGTTTTCGCATACGTTCAATCTGAGACCCAGGCGGATACGACAGATTTTTATAAAAGTGTCTAAAATTCGTGCAACGTCAGCCTGATGTCGGCCTGAAATTGATTTTTCAGGGCGGAATGGCGTTATTAGCTTAAATTACGAGCAGGGCGGCATGGGCATGTGAGAAACTGAGAAGTCTGGAGAAAGCATTTAATATTCTCGAGATTCGCGTCGGAGCGAGTGCGATTTGTTCTCAATTTCCTCCCGATATTTCTGATCTCTCCTACACTTTCCCTGAATCTTATTAAACAGTTGCCCATTTGGTCCATGATTCCCAGCGGCCTGTCAAAACGGCAAACGACGACGGTCGTGACGATAAAATTCGGGCGCTCACTTCGATTGCGCCAAGTGAAGGAGAGCTGACATAAGTAAGACTCAAGTGCGCGAAAGAGACAACGGCCTGCGTAGAGGAGTTGAATTAGTGCAGAACTAACGTTTTTATGTATTTTACGACGAATCTTTGACATTTTTCTATCCTTTTTCCATCTTCATCATCTTCTTTCCGATAGCACCATAGCACCCAAAAGTTTCTCTTCTTTTCTCATACTGGATTGTTAAGGAGAGCACGGAAAAGATGAGCAGGCAAGGAAGAAAAGAAGCGGAGATCGATACGGAAGACCCAAAGACCACGACCAGAGCAATGCCAATGCGGTACATAATACACAATCAACCAATCGATTGTCCATACGAAGAGTCTCATAAAAAGAGATGGGCCAAAATAATGTACTCTCAACTCGAATACTTCAGCTCTGCTCCTTCACTTTCCTGGCTTGCCGTCCACGCGGACCGAAGCGGGGCGATGCCACCCGCAATTTGAGAAAGTGAGATTGCACGTGCAGTTGTTGCTCTTATCTTATGAGTATCACGA
Source organism: Mesaphorura yosii (assembly GCA_009869945.1). Lineage (NCBI taxonomy): Eukaryota > Metazoa > Arthropoda > Collembola > Poduromorpha > Tullbergiidae > Mesaphorura > Mesaphorura yosii. The sequence continues at coordinate 60,046 of WIXG01000395.1, read as the reverse complement.
CACGATAGACGATGCGAGGCAACGCAGCATTGGGAAAATGCTCTGCTTTTATCTGAGACGCTGCAATAAATATTCGGTTTCTGAGCGCGTCGTGCTGTGCCGTGTCGTGTCGTTGAACAAGAAATTGAATAAGTTGGTGAGCGAGTGTATTGAACCTTTGAATCCGCAGCATAAACATATGCGGGAGGCAATAAATGAACTCTTGGGCGCTCTCTTGGCTGTATCGGCGTGTGAGGGAGCTCTCAAGTCGAATTTCCTCCAGCCCGTCTTTCGGAGGAATTATTAAAATGAGGAACGTGATGTTATCTTTCTGATTACCCACCGCCGCCGCCTTCGATCTTCAGCCTGACGACAGTCTCGAAAGTCTCGATCAAATAAGCCCACCAGCGCAACAGACTGAAATAGATTCACTGCCGTATTTTTCTCATCACATTTTCGCACGGTGCGTATTTACCGCTGTTTATCGTGTTTGCTCAGTTTCATAAACAGGCCAGGCACAGAACAGGCAGTTAACCCACTGCAGCAGCCGCAGCAGAAGCAGTCGGAGATTTGTGGGCCACGGCTTCCTTTCATTTGCAGTAAACCAAATCAACAAGCAAAAGCAAAAGCAAACGCCGAGTGGAAACATGCAGAAAAATATGCTCATGCCCGCATTTTGGCATTTTGCTTGCAGACGCGCAAGTGAGAGCATAAATTCGGAGGTTAGGCAGGCTTTCGAGGAGGCAGTGCGAAACGGAAGTTATGTTTATAATCAAAGAAAAACAGTTGTAACTTCTACTTTAGATAATAATCTCATGAAAATGAATAGCCTCACACTCGCACGAGGCTTTGAGCCAGCCAGTAACAAGTTTTGCGAGTTTTGCCTCACCTTTCACTCTCGCCGGCAACTTTTACATTACGAATGGAAGAAATGCGCCCAGTCCCGAGTTTGAAGAACCTTTACGGGATGAATTTCACACACGTGCAAACACGACACGACGTCGACGCAACGCAATAAGAGACTTTTGTCGCCTTCTCCAGCAAGCAGCTTCAAGAGATCAGCTCCACACTCGCTCGTTACAGATGAAAGAAATATTTGTTCATTTAAAAAGCTGTCAACATCCAAATGAGCATTTTTTCACATTAAGAGGAGAAAATGGCATTTGAGCGCAATAAAGGAAGCAAGTAAACACAAATATTTAAGGTAAACAAAAGTTTGTGTTCAGAAATTACGAGCCGAATATGATTTTCTCTTTACCGAATTACGTGCGCTGCGCGGAGACAGACGGAGTCCTGAATTTCTCGAGTACAGGCCCCGTTTTTGTTTGCAGTTTCAGCGCATTTGGTATTTTATTGCTCGCTCGTTTACTTTTCCATTTCTTTTCATTCTAATTTTAGCTCTCCTGCAAACCCACGCTCATGAAGTCGTCAGCTTTTGTGTGCCACGACGCGGCGCAGTCAGCCAGAAGAAGAAATAATTGGGAATAAAATTCTTGATGAAGATGAAAGAATTATTTTCATTCTAAAGCACAGCAGCAGCGCCAATGCCAGCTTCCTGGACCAATTAAGCTGAATTGAATGAAATTAAGGTCAGCGGAGTGCACTACACTGCACGGAAAATCTCGGCCTGGCCTGAGAGCCGGCTTTAATGAGCAACTGCGCACTCGATTCAAACAACTTCAAACTTGATGAAAAGGCTCTCACAAAGTCTCAAGACAGGCTGAGCTGCCCATTCTTTCGTTGCTACCTTTCTTTCCTGCTCCTGCATTGCTCCGCAGCACTTGAACGAGTTTTTTTTATACTTCAGCGTCCTCCGATTCCATTTCCAAACTTCTCACGTGCTCAACGCTTCGGAAGTGGGACACTCCGACGGCTGAAGCACGCGCCACGCGGCCACGCTCAACGCGTTTAAGCAGTCTGTCGAGGAGATATCAAGAAATGCCATAACCTATTTTGAATTATCATATCCAGTTGACATTCGAGCAAGCCGTGCCTGCCTGGCTGCATGCTTGGAGAGGTGAGCCACTAGCAGACGAAGTACGCAGTGATCAACGACCCTCGATGAAAGACTCGGAACAACTTTCTTCGCTGACGAAGAGGCAATAAGCCACGCAATTTATAAAAATTTCATTTCGCTAAAAGTCTCCTGCAACTCTTTTACAACTTGAGCAGTACGAGTGAAAGCACGAGCAGAAGAGCGACTCCACGTAAGGATTCTGCTCGAGAGGAGCGGGAAAGTGGTAGAAGAAATTAGAAAAGTGCGAAGAAAGCTCAAGTAATCATGTACAACTTTAACTGGGAAAGTACCAACAAACTTCTCGGCATACTTGCTGCTTTCAAACGAATCCTGATAGGTGCTTGTGCTTGAGCTCGTGTAATGCGAGCCGGAGATGCATGCGGAGCGAAGGAGTTACGAGTAAAAAAGTGGGAAAGGAAAAGATTTTTAAAATTAAAAGAAAACTTGTGAGCTGTGACGAGGCTGAGAAGATCGGCTGCGCTGCACCTTCACGCAAGTACGAAAGAAGAAATATATTTCGACTTATTTAAATTTTTCATGGCAAAGTCAAAGAAAAAATGAGGCTTGACTTCAAAATTGGATTAAGCTTCTTAGTACTTCCAAGCAAAAGCTGCTCACAACTCAAGCTCCTCTGCACTTTGCCTCTTCCTAGCCGAGTAGACAGTGTGCGTTTCCATGCCGGAGCTGCTTTTAATCTTAGCAACATGAACAGCAAATCATTACATGTGCAACTAATTAGTTTCTCCCATCCGTAATGAAATTCCACACGCAGTTTGCAGTTAGCGCAGCTCAAGCGAATCAAAAAAGTAATAACTTGAATTATTACGGGCTCCTCGCACTCAAACTTCAGAAGGGGCAGAAACAGAAAGCGGAGAAGCCCCGAAGAGTTTTCAAACTCAAATTACAAAACCCATCAAGTGCGTAGTGCGTTGCTCAGATCCATTCCGCCTTGTTCCTAATTATTGAACTCTTTGGAGTCCTTTAGACGCGGCGGAGCGATTTCGCCTTTTGCGATTTCGAAGGTCAAAATTTCCAAGATCGTGTGAAAAAGTGTCCTTTGCCAGAATACGAGACTTTCCGTTTTGTTTGGGGAGAGTGCTCTGAACTGGAAAGTGGTAGGGGCAGAGGTACGCGGAGGCTGTCGCAGATGGTGAGCATCTTTTGCGAGTAATCAATGTCACTGGTGGCCTGCGGCGGAGCCACACAAAGCGAAAGCCAAGAAATGCGTGAACCGTCTCGTCCGCGTCGAGCATTTCCCCGCAGAAGGGGAGCAACAGATATTATTAATGATGAACGATATCGAATCGAACAGAAACAAGAGAAAGAAAACTTATAAATATTACAGGAATCGTGTGCAGTGTGCAGCCAAGAAATTGGGGGCCAAACTCGGCAAATGCGAACGCATCGGTGATGTAATAAAATATGAAGTCTGAAAGTAAACGAAAGAAAAGTTGATGTTTCCTTGTTTGTAGGCGTGTACTTAACACGAAGCACTGAATTACGGCGTTACGGCCACGGCCGAAATATTTGTACACCTCCGTAACTCGATAAGTGAAAATATCATTTTTGATGTTTCTGTCAATCAGTCAACTTGGCCTGACTTGCGAAGGGTTCGTCGCCGTCGCCAAAGCGCGAATGCAATGCAGCAGAAAAAGAAGGAAGATGATTTTGAATTTGGAGCGTCTTTGAATCTGGAATTGCAAAAATAGCGTATGCGCAGTCCAGTCAAGACGCCTGATTTGATTTGTTTACTGAATAGCAAATTGTTAGGATCTTGAAAATGTGAAGCTAATAAAACGTATGTTTTGAGACATTTTATTATTTATGTTTTAAAAGCCTAAAACTTTATCTCCTCGCTAAATCTCTCTTCGAAAACAGTAAACAGTTGGGCTCGAGTCGAGAAAAGTCCGCCAGCGCCAACGCCGACTCGTCTGTCGCTGCCGTCGACTAAAATTTGCATTTGCGCCGCGTAGTTAAGTCGCTACCGTCTCCTGGCTTCGCTTTGCCTCGCCTTGCTGTGAATTAGTTTGAAATAAGCTTGTCATGGAATTAATAACGTCGGAAGGAAACCTCAAGTTTGTGGTGCCAAGTTTTACAAGTTTCAAGTGAGTCGCAACTGCTACTGTGACTTTCTTTTACAATTAAAAAACAATTGAGTCAAACTTTTACACGGTGACGGCGACGCCGGTGACGTGAAACCCGAAAATCCTTTCCAAACCTCGACTGCCTTTGCTCATTCTGTAATTACAACAAAGTTTGCCACGCCACACCACACCACGCCACGCTAAGCTTAAGTAAATACAAAACTTTAGTCAGGTTTTGTAATGCCAATTAGAAATGTTAAATAATTCCTTTAATTCCAACTATCAAATCTTCATTCACATAAATGATCGACCAAATTCCTTGATTTCCTTGTTTGAGTCTGCTTTTTCGGGTGAGACAAGTGCTAACATCATTCCAAGACATCCGTACATGCTTGCAGACCTAAGCCGAAAAGAATGCGGATGCTCTTGAGTCTAGTCCATATTTTTGTACTAAGCGATGAGATCGAGAATCGAGTCGAGAAGGAGAGCAGAGAGATTGAGATGAAGTTCAGTTCAGACTCTCAAGCACGCACACGCTTCAGTTGGCTGAAGATCAGGATGCGCCTTTGCGTTGCCATGAGAGTCATCGAACATGTAGTCTTTCAATAGAATTTGTTCAGAGTTCGAGAAATCTTCTCGTGCTAAACATGGAAAATGGAAATTGTCTTCCTTCCAACGCCAGGCTTATGCTGCAGCTACGGGAGATTTCGCGACCTATTTTTACGTTCGCGCTAACGCTAGTTCCAGCATTCTTTGCACTCATCAGCCACCGAGCGATCAGCGATCTCATCACCGCACCGCACACAGCACATTTGTCTTGCAAACGCGTTCGCGTTGATTTGTGGATTTTGAAATGCGTAATTAAAATTCCAGAGTGTACCTCGCATTCTTTGACTGAAATGGCAATGAAGGAATCAATCACTCTACCTTTGCACGGCACGGGCGTGAATTCCTCCGATTAAGCTAGGCGGGGGCTTTTGCAGAAAGGAATTGACACAGAAATGAGTCATATTTCAAACACTTTCGTAAATGGTCACTTAACACATGCAAAATTAGTCCTTTAGTCCTTTGCTGTCCAAGAGTCTAAAATCAGCGTTCAAAAAGTCAAACTTTCCTCCTCAGGACTTAGAAACGCCTGTAACCCGCAAATTTGTCAACAATCAACACTAGATATACTGAAAATATACTGGAAACAAGAAAAGATGCGATCCGGATCCGATCAAAGTGAAAACTGATAAATAAAAGCAAGGAACGTTGTATTCACGCTCATAATCTTAATACGACCGTGCTTTCTTTGTTTATTAGCAGGGACACAAACGTTAAGAGGGGAGTGACGTGACTCATCGTGCATTGTGCAGAAAGACGGCCAGCTAGGCTGTGCGTAAAGCCCTTCGACCACGATAAGCAAATTAGCTATGTTCGCGCTCACATCGCGTTCGCCTTCGTGTTGGGTCCTGCACGCTTAACGCTTATCACATAAAAATAGCTCACGCTTTTGTCATAACGCAGTGCAGTACGGGTGGACAGTCTCTTTTCAATTAAAGGGAAGGAGCCCTTTGACGCTTTGATATTTTTTTATCGGATTTTATTGCGTCGTCATTTTATTGTTGCGGCTACGTCGGCTCGTAAATCGCAATCGCGTTAAGTGAAATACCACCACGGCGAAACGCGTACACAAACATAAATTCTCTATGCCATGCGGTAGCGATGCCAAGTAATTGAGTGCTTAAATGCTGCAGTTTTCATTTAGAACATTGCATTACTTCGTGCATAGCTGTCAGGATAATCTCGGCTGGTTTCATTTGCTCGATACGGAGCACCGGGACAATAAATTTGTGCAGAACCGACACGAGCGAGCACCGAATAAAAACGGAGTGTCAAGCCCGAGCATATATTTTCTAGTATTTTACATCTCGTCTCGTGAAAACCTCTGCTCTGCTCTGACTCGGAGACTAAAACTCTAAATAACTTTCAATTTATCTCTTTGAGAGATGCATGTTAAGCCAGCGTCAAGCTTCACTGACGACGCTCTAGGAGCTTTCAACGAGCGCGTAGACTCTGCGCCTGCACCTGCACTGCAGCAGCAAATTTGTAATGCCTGCCAGTCGCCAGTGCAGTGCAGCAAAAATCCATTTCACTTGAGAAAGAAAAGAATTAACGACACGACAAGGCAAGGTTGAAAGTCATTAAGCAGATTCATTCAGAAAAACCGTCTTCGTCTTGGAATGTTAATCTAAGAGACTCGCGTACACGTACGAAAAGCGAAGAACAGAGCAGAGCGAGGCTTAATAGACAAATTGAATTACTGCTAATTTCCACGACTTGCAACTCGACTACGCATCTTTGCTGTTTGCTTGAAATGCAGCTAAAAATCATCGGTCGTCCTACTAATTATCATCTGCATCATAATCGTTATTAGTTTTTTAATTATATCGCTTGCGTCTCTGATCCGAGGCAGTACAATAAATCTCCTCGCTTGCGCTTGGCCGCGTAGTTCATCTCGTCTCGGGCTGCGCTGCATAAAACAAACAGGCGGGAGCGGGCAAAAGTTGGAACGAATGGAGTCGAGTCGAAATGGATTCACATGTTGTCTGAAACAGCAGCGTAGTAGTAGCAGCAGCAGCAGCGTCGTGGTGATGATCATCATCATCTTCATCGTCGGCTCATCATCATTTTCTTCATCCCAGTCATTTACTCTTTCACTCTTTACTCCAGCACCCTTTCTCGGCTCGGCGTGGCGCGGGCCTTAGAAATGGAGCAGGAAGGAAGGAAGACGAGGTTACGGGAGAAAATACAAAATATAATAAAATGCAAACATTAAACAAAAACATCTCTCTGACGAGCAACAAATGAGCTCTGCCTCGTTACTCGTTTGTCTTCCCTCGCAATAAACGCCAGCCAAACGCTCCCGTTCTGGAATGAATGAATCATTTGCGTTGCTTCTTTGCTATCGCTAAAAATGAAGCTGAATTCCTTCCACGCGAATTGCGAATACGCGTTGTGGTTGACCAGAATTCTTCAAGAAGCAGGTACCCAGTTTTCGCAGTGCAGGTGATAAGCCAAAGCCACTACAGGCATACAACCTGATCAGCACTTTGTGACTGATAACGAGCCGAGCTATAATTAGGTGGATTATTTCTTCCTTCGCTCGCTTTCTTGTTGCCCACGTCGCCGTCGCTACAATACTTCATTAGTTAGCGCTGGCATGGCATTAGCAGCTTTACCTTCAGCTGTCATCAGGACGCATCCATTAGCCCTCAACAACTGCAACAGCAAATGCAACTGCCTGCCAGCATCGTCCTGGCATTCATTCATTCACAGAACGAGGACGATAACGAGAATTATGAGAACAAGAGTCGATGCTAATTGCTATTTGAGCTCCCAATGATGAGATGACAGATTCCGAAACTGAAAGCGAAAGTCCCTCGATTTTGACGATTCCAAGCCAGAGCCTATGGGCCAATGCGTGCTTGCTGCTTGGCTACTTGTTATAAGCCACTTGCCAATTTGACTTGTGCACATCTGTGCACAATTTTTGCAGAGCCCTTCTCGTCTGTCTGCCTGCTTCCGCCGCAGATTATGGATTTATCGCCATCGCACATTGAGTTGTTTACCGAGCAGCAGTGTTTAACTGGAATTTAGTGGCCATTGTTCAGCAGAACGACAAAACACTTGGTTGGCAGGAGGATGTTATTGGCAGCCGTTTATTCACGCCAAAGCCGAGTTGTTATCCTCGGTTGTAATACAAAATTAATAATTCCAAAAAATAAAAGTTTGTCATCCTCGTCTCACGTCAATCATTCACATTTATTACGCATGACGCATCTGCTAAAATGATGAAATGTTAAACGGCAAGGCAATGGCAATGGCATATCTGCTCAGATTATGGACAAAGAAAGAGTCAAGTCATGTCAGGCGGAGTACTAAACGCGTCTACGTCTGCGTTCGCGTTCGCGTCCAGTCACCCAACAACACAACAATGGATGACTAATAAACTGGAATGGAAGGTGCCGTGCGCCACAGAACTCCGTCGTCTTTGTGCTATGCTTCAGTGCAGTCATTTTGCATGCATCTTTAAATTATTCACAATTCACAATACTTGACTTGCCATTCATTTTCAATTTCTTCAGAGTCACGTAACAGCACAGCAGAGTTCATATGCGTCAATTAAATTACCAAGCCACGTCAAGCCTAGCCAATGCATGCAGAGTTCCACTACGTCCATTTTAATTTAACATTCGCATTCGTCGGTGTACAGTGGACACTCTCAAATTGAAATTGCACGGTGCATTCATTCAATTAAGAATGAATTATAAGTGTGCTTCAATTCGCGAAGTAGCAGAGCAGCAGGGAAGGCAGAAGCTCACTTCTTTGATGAAAACGGTACATTCTTGCGCCAAGACTGGCAATGCGTTGCATTGCATTGCATGTTTGACTGCGTGGCTGTCACATTTGTCGCACTGACACCCAATAACACGTACTTTAATGCTCAATGAATCATTGCATTGCGCCAATTGCACACTTGAGTTTGAGTCGAAGAAGTCGAGAAGGTTAAGACGGGTCGAGCGACATTGACTCGACTCAACATGAAGTGTAACGAAACTGAAATAGCTTTTAGGAGATCAATAAAGCGGATGAATAATTACTGCGGCTGGCTGTGTGAGGTCTCACTTGAACTTGTTTTCCTGTTCTCACTGCTTCTCTGCGCTCTGACTTCCCGCACTGCGTAATTTCAGTCATAAAACTGGCACCACACAAGGAAAAGGAAGTTTGTTGCGTTGCTGCAGTTACTTGTGTGAATACCAATCCGAACGCTGCGCTACTTAGTCTCAGTCAACTCGAGCTGATAATCTCAACAGCAACAGCAAAGTTGCGTAACACTAAAATGCATGCATGCACTGCTCATAAATAATTCAGTCATAAACTAAAAGCGAGGTTATCATTCGCTGTTGTGAAAGAATCCAGAACACAGACTTTATTTTCATTTTCATTTCAATGGGACAGCAAAGACAGCAGTGGCCCAATAAAATGCAAAATGCAGAAGTTCTCAGTTTTAATCAAAGTAATGAAACGAAAGCACTTGAATTGGGATTTAATTGCGATTTGATTTCATTTTCCATGAATAAATTACTTGACAATGGGCGAGTTTCCTGTCCCTCACTCGGAACGAACCAGCGTGCGTGGAATGAAACGTGTCATTCGTTCATGAGTCGTGAGGCCCCGAATGAATGAATGAAGTGAAACGTACGAACCGCGAACGCGAACATTGCATGCACAACTAATTTGTTCCGCAAATAATTTTTTCGCATTCGTAATGAAAAACTTTTGCGAGCCGAGTCGGAGTCAGTCAAAGTCAGGCCAGGCCAGGCAAGGCGTGGGCAAAGAAAGGACTTTTTAAGTGATTGTAATTTTGTACCTGCTAGAGATTTTATGTCGAAAGTTCTCTCGTTTATTGATTCCTTCCAGGCACACGCAAGTCACCGTGTTTTGGAACACGTGTCCAAGTGCTCAGCGTGCTTCGTTCCCTCAGCTTTATTTCCATCACCTACCAATGCAAAATTCGCCATACACCATTCGCGGGCGAGTGGAATGACAAAAGAGTTTAATATGCAAATGCGACGGAATATCATTCGGCTCTAATTGATACACGGACGACGAACGAGAGAACGAACAAGTGCGGTGCAGTCAGTTTTGAATTTTGTGGCCTTCTTGGAAGTAACCACGCCGGATGTTTGTGCACCCGGATTTTTGGGCAGTACAGGAGATTAATGCACCGCGGGCTCGTGAAATATGAGTGGCATAAATTACGGGATGTTAAGCTCGCTCTGTTCGTTCGCCATGTCAATACTCGGCTGTACAAATTAAATGCGCTTGCCATGCCGCTGCCGCCGACGACGTGTGCGCATTTCCCGTGTTTCCGTGGCTGTGTGCGGGCTGGCACTTGGCGTGGCTGCCGCTGAGCCACGCTTGAGTAATTAGCCACGTCAAAGGAGTCGTGATTCGATAACATGCGTCCGACACCAATAATAAATGTTTTATTGGGCCCCGTTCGCTCCCACAGCCATAGCCGCACAAGTTCACTGCGCCAGCCCACGCCGCAGCCGCCAGCAGCCAGCCGCCTGCACGCGACACGCGAGCTGCTATCAAGTCGGTGATCTGAAATTCCTAATTATTAAATTGCACGAATTGAGCACTCAGTTTCACTTACGAGCTGCAGGCTGTAGTGGCGAATGACAACAGCTTGCGCCGACAACGACAACAAGCATACACGAAACACGACAAATTACATATACGCGTCGCCGTCGTGTATTATAAATATCGTGGCACAACATTGCCTATTGCGTTTCTGCATTATGGCGAATTGAACACGAACGAACAGCCCGTTTGCGTACGCCCGTTGTAACAGAAACCAGAACGCACACGGAAGGACGTTGACGTCGACGTCGTCGCGTTAGTGTTTAGCTATTTAGCTTATTATATAAATATTGCAAGTTTCACGTGCTGTGAACGTTGCACTGCTCGCTTTCACTCCAGCAGCCGAGTTATCGAGCCGAGCGAGCGTGGAAATGGCTCAGAATTTGTGCCAACGGCTTGTTTATGTTAATGTCCACGTTGTCTGCGCGTTATGAATGATTAAAGACCACAAACAACAACAAAACTCACAAAACATGGAAGGGCAAGGCATGCTCGTGTTTTGCGAATATGAGTCGCGAATTTGCTAAGGCCAAGACCATTTCTAAGTCTGCTATGCTTAAAATGATGAATTTTTTGACCGGAGTACGAAAATAAGCTCCTCATAATTTCAAACCCTCTGCCCTGTGTATTAAAATTTGTAGCGCATGCAAATTATTACACGGGAAGTGCATTTTGGCATTGGCAACGTGTGAAATGTCTGTCTTGTCTTATGTCGAGATGAACCTGAGCCGTCGGGGAAAGCGAACGAGACAAGAGAACGAGAATTGTTCCGTGCACGCCACGCGAAGCGCGAGAGCGAGCAAGCCGTTCAAATAAGCCTAATCTCCTAGACTCGATTCGGTTTCAACTTGACTTGCTTCAAGTTTCGTTGCAATGCAGTGCGTTGGAGTGCAGTGCAGGCAGACTCGAGACTCGTGATTGATTAGATCCCATTAGTGCCACTTCCAACTGGAGTTTAAAAAGATATGAGTGTGAAAATCCTCACGAGCTCCTTCTTCTTGCGCGAAACGCGACAGGCGAAACTGAAACTGCATGGCGCAGTGTAATAATAGTAAAACGCCAGTATTACATTTTTAACTCTTCTCCAGCATCTTGGCGTCGTACTGGTCTTGTGTGTCATTTGCAGTTTACAGCGTGCAATGCAGCGTTGGTTTAAAAAAGTCGCATCCGAGGAACGAAATGTTCCCCGTCCAAGATCCCATCGGTTTGAAGGTGAGACACTATAAATAACACGCGGCAGTTTCACGGTCATTATTCTCCAAATATCCTTCATATTCCCGTCCGAGACATCAAAACGAGACTGCGAGTCTTTTTCTGATATGATTATTGTTATGGCTTCCCGAGTTGTAAAAGTGTCACCATGATTTCTTTATTCGCTCTGCACAAATGCGGCGGCGGCGATGATGACCAGCTCAGACGTTTGCAGGGCTTCAAATGTGTCACTTCTTGCCTCGAGACGCCAAAACAGACGCTGCACTGCACCGAGCACGAGCGGTGCACGAGAAAACGCAATTATAATGGCAGGAGAAGGATTTATTGGATTCGAATTGGAAACGGTGAGGACAACGAGCAGGAATTCAGTCGTATGCTGCCCATTAACTTGTTTTGTTGTTTTCCTGTCCCCAATTTATCAATTTGTGTCAAAATGTCTCATCAGCACCAACTTCCTTTCTCCAATCTCAATTATTCGCTCTGCATTGTGCAGTGCAGTGCAATACGAATTGTGTCATTATAAATAACTCGCGCCATAAATTAGCGGTAATTAGCGTCGGAATTGGATATCAATTCCAGGAGGAGGAAATTACGGGGCTGCACATTCGTTCTTGTTCGTTCGTTCTGGAAATGGAATTCGAAAATAAAGTGCAATCTCACGAGAAAGAGCCGTAATTTCTCTCAGGCAGATAAGAGAAGCCTACATTTCTATTCTTTCTTGCGCAAAAGTTTCGCGGAAGAGGAATTCACTAGAGTATTGTTCCTCGCTCCACTTTTCCGGTGCTCGTGCAATTTGTAATGATACAATAATCCAAAATAGTCCGTTCCACGATTCCCAGACAAGAGTTTGTTATTGAATGAAGTACGGCGCAAATGAAGTAACGAGATTAAAGTGCCTTGCTTGGCCGACATGGCCGGTGCGCACCTTCGGACTTCTCTCGTCCTCGGCTTTCTTCATTTTCTCGGTCGCACTCTCAAATTTATGTTGCCAACACCCGGACGGCCGGTCTTCGGCCATGCTGCGTTTATTTCAAGTGGTCAAACATCCTCGTCTTTCTTCTTTCACTTTACCACGTCAGGCAAGGCAGGGACGTAAGTTGAAACTAATCTGCCTGCCTTCTTCTAGATACTTCCCCGACCGAGCAACGACAAGACAACGAATTCGTTCAAGTTTCCAAGAGATTCCAACGAGATGCGATTGCGGTTAGTTTCATTTTATTACTCTCGACGCAGGTAAGCGAGTCAAGATGCGATCTCCTGCTGAGGTGCCTCTTAAAACCTTTTCCGTGTGTTTTTACCTTTCTTTTGTGCGTGCACGTCTCGACCGTCGTCGTCGACCGTGTTTTAACTCTTTAACAAATTGTGCGCCGCACTTGTCCCGTCCTTCACATCCACAGCAAAGGCAATGGCAATGGCAAGTACAAGTTGCAAGTTTTATTTCATGTTATTAACAAACCATACAAAATCAACGTGAATGGAATCCTGACTGCCGAGGATTCATTTCAATTTGTATTCCGACTCCACTTCCATTTTCAACTCACGCTGATCGCCGTGAAGGGCCGAAATTATCGTCTTCACGGCCAAAACAAGTTGGCTCGCATCTCTTGAAATACACCACGCCACCACATGCGTGTGTGCCTGTGATATTTGTAAACAACATTCAACACTTCTATGACTTGGAAAATGAGAAGAGATCTGCTGCTGCTACTATTCTTGTGCCTAATTTCTCGTATCGCTTTGTCTTTTCTGTAAACAAAATGAGTGGTCGCTGATAAGGCCTGGCCTGCCTTGCCCTGCCCTGGCCGAAGCGAAGCCTGAGTGAAACTAATCACAAGACAAGCCTGACACGACTGACCTTTGGAATCGAGGACGGGAAAGAGAAATTCAGACCGTAAGCGCAGCTTCTGTGAATGCAGCTGGACTTAATCTTCCAGGAATGCGAGGGAATAAATATTAAATATTAGTGATTTGGCTTGGCTTCTTACCGTGCCCGATCTGCAGTTTCCGCTGTGCAGCTCACAAGTGCACGACCCCTCCGTCCATCCGTAATCTATGCACACACACAATTTGAACAATTTCAGGCCAAGATCAATACTGCAGCGACAACGACATATTTCCGACGAGCGAGCAGGTCTTTTGTGCTTTGTCGCTGTGAGGAACTTTAAATTGTTGTTGTTATAATTGTCAACTGTTTAATGGACTCGCTTCCAGCAGAAACAGATTTGATTCCGTTGTCGATTGTGTTGTCCGTCCTGCTTGGTCTGCTAGGTCTTCCTGTCCTTTGTCCCTATTTCAGAATTTCTCGAGTCATTTTCCACTGACGCACAAACACAAACCACAAACTACAAGCGTGAGACACAAAAGTGTCACTGCACACTGAATGCATGCACTCCAAGGGTCTGCTGATCTCCGAGATCCCTGTGCTACGATTATCTCGTCTCCGAACGCAGCGCAGAGCAGTCAAGTCTGAGCCAAGATGCTCGTAATCTCAAAGGCCCTCGTGCACTTTGACTTTGTTTGTCACTGATGCACACGCACTCTGAGAAAATATGAACCCAAAGCACTGCGACTGCGGAGGAAGTGCGAGTTTTGGTTTTGGTGTCGGGGAGCGTGAGACACTTTGTCCAATCGTCACATTCCGACAGAGAAGCGTTTAAAGCATAATTGCTCTGGAATTCTAAACAAATATGAACCACTTAAAGAACTACGAACGAATTCGACTTCCTTTGTGCGGGGCGATGAAAAACGCGAAATGAGTAACTGTACAAATTGTTGCACTGGAAGACGGCCTCCGCTCGTGCTTTATTTTTAGCCTGACTGCTTTGGTCTGTGAATAATGACTCGCCAACGACAAGTTGTTCTCTCCTCACAGGTTGTCTCCCGACTGAACGCAGCTCGGCCGAGAACGAGGGACAAAAATCTCTCGAACACGATCGCGATGTGGGCTCGGAGAGAACGAAACACATTCTGGTCTCATTTCCTGCTTGTCAGTGGAGCCAAAGCCAAAGCGAACGAACTGCAGACGGAGACGGAGGCTACAGGCAGTTTAATACGGTACAGCTTGCACGGTTGCAGAGTTGGACGACCGACACGCATTACGCACAGAATTCGGGGTTTCTCCTTTCTCGGACGCACGACGCACTTGCAGCTTCCTCTTCGCTGTGCATCAAACACGGACACAGACTCATTCGGAGTGACCTCTTCGAATCTCCACCGAATCGACGGCCGTCTGCCTCGTTCATTAGGCTCACCGTGAATTCCTTCGACATCGAAGGCTTCTTCGCGTGAAACACCTGCTCAAGCAAAGCATGAGAATGAGAATACTTGCGTAAAAAAATTCTTAAACTTAATTGCAGTGCAGCCGCCGCCGCGTATTCCTTCGACCCGCACCGGAATTAAGACGAATGCCTGGCAAGTTTCTCCGCTCAAACTTTTGGAGCAGTAGTTTTGGCCTCTTGAGAGCCTTGTCGCACTTTGTTTCCCGGAATCCTTTTGATTTCCTGCTCGCTCAGGAGCGTACGACCCGAAACTTTCTCTTTGACATGATCAACGACGCTCCCGCTCGCTCGCGCGCTTTCTGCTTGTTTATCCCAAATTGCTACAATTTGTTTCGGATTCCGACTCGCACTCCGTTTACACACACCGGCCGAGAGGAGGCAGGCTTCTCGTGGAATAAAGGCCACGTTGTCTTTGCTAAAATTATGAGGCTTTCATTTCTTCTCTCATTATCTTGGCAGCATGACAACAAAATGATTGTGTTTCAAAACAAATCGTGGCGGCGGAGGAGTCTCGCAGGCAAACGAGATGAGAAAAGCAAAAACAATGCGACTGAAAAGTGAGCTCTCAAGCGGCAAGAAGTCAACATTTCATTGCGACATCGCGAGTAACGCGACTCATGACGACGTCCGACGCGATTGTAACTCGAGACTGAACGGCAAAATTCAATGTTGCTTTCAAAATAAAAGTTTGTCAACATTTTGTAACGAAAAACCAAAAACTCGATCGCTGCAGGCATGGCAGGTCGAACTGGTAAATTAGACGAGCAAACAATCAACGACGGACGAGTTGGTGAAATGAAATTCCTGTTGCGATGTCGCAGCCACGACGACATCGACGACGCGCGGAATGCCCGGACTGGAAGATTAACGTTTAGCATTAGCATGAGCTTGAGCAGGGCTGCTTTTGATTTGGTTCTTGGGATCGGTCGATAAGGATTTGCGCTGAGTCATTTATAAATGCATCATTAATGGGCATGTTATTATGTATTTTGTGCTGAAAAGGAATTCATAAGTCAATTTTCATGGGCAGGGAATTAAGACTCTTCTTCCCTTCGCCGTGCATGCATGCATGCACGCACGAGAATGACTCAGGAAAATGGGACGGACGAGGCTGAAGCTGAAAGACGACGACCAAATTGAAATTGTCAAATATCCTACAGTCAGGTGCCGAATTGTTGTTTCACTTGGCTCTTCCGTAAGTCGAAGGTAGCGCAAATGCCAGCGTTTGCGTTTAAAAGTAGCAAGCAACAGTTCACAATTTCTTTAAGGAAAGTAGTACAAAACAGATGAAACAGAGCAACAACAAACAAGTGCACGAGACTTCGAATTTCGAAGGGACTCATCAATCTCGTTCCCCTCCAATCCAAACTAATCACAATCCTCGGTCATTTATCAGGATTGGGCTGAGAAAGATGAGAAAAAAACCGATTTAATGGAGAGATCAAAAGAGAGTTTGTTACAATTTCATTTTAAATAGCGCTCGTCTGCTTGCTTGCTTTGTTGCGTTGCTCCACTGCACTGCTTTAAATCTTGATTGGAATGAAAATCGTGTTATGTAAATATAGCAAGGGAGAAGGCAGGCAACAACAACTCATCGGCTTCACGTTCACACTTCAGAGCAAGGCCTAAATTGGCCCTAATGAAAAATCTTGCACACATCTTGCGTAGTATTACTACGCACGATTACTCGCGGCAGCTCGTTCGCTCGATTGGCATCGATTGTGATCAAGACGATTGCGTTCTCAAGACTCAAGGAAATGTAAAATGCAGAACACAGAATGCTTAGCTTCGTGCTTAGCATTCTAGCATTCTGCATGGTGCGTTGACAATGCGCGTGACGCCGCGCCGGCAGAATTTGACATTTCGACAACGCAGAGCAGAAAGAAGAAAGTCTCCACGAAAGAAAAGGCAGTCTGCAGCTGCAATGCGAATTCCCCAAATTGTGTATTCATGTTCGGCATTGACTGTAAATGTTAAATGTCAGGTTGGAGTATGCATTATGCAAAGTGCCCACCTGCAAAGCAGCCAAAGCCGAAGCTCCGTGCGGCTCAGAATAAGAAGGCTCGAGCGCCAAGGCACTCGAAGTGACCGAGCATTTCACGGCGAAGGTGCTCGACGCGCTGAAGAAATTTATTTTTATTTTCTGAATCGTCTCGCGTCTTTCACCTCGCTTTCAAAATATTATCATGCGTATTTGCAGCTCAAATGGCGAAATTGACTTGTGCGTTCAGCAGAAATGGAAAGCAAGCAGAATGGAAATAAGACGGGTGAAATTGTTATTGTTATTCCCTAAAGGTCAACTTTGAATTTGAATTTGGCCCTGGAAAGAGTGACAGTGACAGTCACAGAACTGACACACACTTTTCATGTACTGCATCTCAGCCTTCTCAGCTCACAGCTTCGCACTGCTTATGTTTTGATCTCTGAACAGCGTGATCTCAGCAAAGATAAGTGCGTCTTTGTTGCGCTTGCTTGCAAAGTGTCGGGCATAATTTAAAGTGTCTCCGACCTTTGACACATCATCAAATGGAAAGCACTTCCCTTTACGGGCCTCGACCAGTCGGTCGTCGGTCGAAGGCGATGAAAAATGCGTTTATTTTATTTCCATCAGCATTTCTTGAAGATTACGAGCCAAATAAAGTTGTAATGGCCGTGCAGTCGTCATAAAGCGTAAAGTGAGGGAATTAAAAGCTGGTTGGGAGTCTATGAAGGCATGCAGACGAGTCGACTCGACGGAGGAGCAGCGTTCCCTTTCATTTCAGTCGTCAATTATTGCAGTTGCAGTACAGCATTTCCATTCTTTTCTGCTCATTTCATTCCCTGTTAAGTGATGAATTATTGTAAACAGGATGAGATCGGCTCGGCGGTCGTGTTCGCAGATGTCGTTTTCATGTTTCTTTTATGAGCGCCCTGCATTCCAGCCGTTTTACAGTTTAATGCTGCTGCGTTTAAGTAGTTAAATTATTTACTTCTTGGGAAATTCATTGGAGAAGTATGAAGTATTTACGTACCCAACTGCGGCTGCCCATCATCTTCACTTTATCGCTCCCTGACACACATCTGCGCACAGCCGCAGACCAGCGCGGAGTAGAAGCGGTTAATTCGGTGTCTTGTGCATGGCAGATCGCAACAGTAGCAGCATTTGCGTGCCTTGCCGGTTGAAAGATTGCGGCTCCCATTAACACATGGAATGGAAAACCATTAACCAGGCCAAGCAGGCGAAGATGTGGGCTAAGGAAAGGCGAAAGGGTCTGGCAGGAGCCGTAATATGAATGAATTCTTTCAGCGAGGGTGGATTGCAAAGTGCATTGCATTTCAGTGCTGGGAAGATGAGTTTGAAACAAGCTGATTATGACTTTGACTTGCATTAGCATGCCAACATAAACTTCAAATTGTTGAGACTCGACACTCGAGTAATGTATGGGAATATTCTCGCTCTCACTCTGGAGATACAAAATCTTTAGACAAACGAAGCCGAGCCTCTCCGCTGCGCCGCGCTGTTGCGTTGACTGCTTTCTTTCTTCTTTGAAGAACCTCCACAGATATTGAGTTACTTGCATTTATTAGGCAAAGAGCATTGTCAGGTTTCACTTATCAAAGTGTCATCATTGAGAAAATAAAATCTGAGAGCCGAGAGACTCAGATTTGGTCTCGGCAGCACCAGCAGCCCACAGAATGCAGAATGCGTGAGGACGTGCGGAGTGGAGATTCGAGGGCCTCGCCGTGCCGTGCTGGACACTCGACAGAACTCGCAACTTTGTGCTCAAACTTTGCGCTCAAGCAGTCTAAACGGCTCTAAACGATCTGCAGACTTCAAAGCCCCGGAAAGTTGCAATTTGTTAAAATATTTCGATGAGGATAACTTTTATGCCTACAGTTTGGCTGCGTAGCGTATTTTTCTTATTCCGTCCACGTGGCCGTATTTTCTCAAACCTCGCCGTTCATTCGCTCAACACCCGGGCGTCATTACGGATTTCATCGAGGCATGGCCTGAGACGCGTAGCGTAATGCAATATCGCAAATCAGTCGCTGAATAGACGCTCGTCTCCTTCGACTCGACTCGGAGCCCATTCAGCACCTTCTCTTCAGCTTCAGCACCGCCGTAGCAGTCGATAAGACAAAGTCATCTTTCATCGTTCCTTAAACTTTATCTAACCTTTTTGTCCAACATCATTTATTTAGTTCATCATGTTTCTCACTCGAGCACTTCATCTTCTTCCTCTTCCCCTTCTTCGCTCGCTCCCATCAGCTTTGTTTTTGTTCCTCGACTCCACACTCGCATTTGTTTCCCTTCAGCAGAAGAGACACACGAGACGCAGACTCTCTTCTCTTCTCTTTGCTCGCTGACAGGCTCGGATTCATTTCCCAAATTAGATACAAATGAAATTATGGACGGAGCGTCAACAAACAGCAGCAGCAGCCAGGCTGATGAGGAGCCGAGTGAGTGAAGTGGCCAAAGTGCAGACAAGCAACGCGTCGCGTCATGCGAGATTCAAAATGTTGATAGCGACAGCAGCCGCATATTCGGCCGAAGCTCGGCGAGGTTTGGCGGCGGCAAATATGGATTGCGGTCCCATTTTGCGCCAGAATTTTATCAGCACAAAAGCGATTTCTTTCTGTTGTCGCGTTCCAGCGCAGGTTTCCTCGAAGAAGATGTCATAAAATGTCGACATAGCCGTGTTTTCCTGCGTGCGCGTGCAAGAAAGTAAGACAAACAGCTTGTATACATTTATAATAAACTATCCACGCTACATTAACCATCATAATCGTTTTTCATTCGAAACGTTTTCTGCGGCGCGTTGCGTTTCCTCGATCATGCTTTCTCTTTTTCCATCTTTTGGCAGTGCGTCTTTCTTCAGCGTACGTGCGGCGGGCGCCATTGTCCTTGTCATTTCGCGGGCGGAACCGAACGAATACGTTGAAAATGTATGGCCAAGAATACAGAATACGCCGCTCTTAGTGTTGGTGGCCAAGATACGTAATTGCGACAGGATGAATATTGAAGCCATTTGGTTCTGAGTTTATAAAATTGCCATCTTCGAACGCAGGCCGTCTTTGTCTTGTCAAACCGTGAAATATATCGACAGCGTCGCACGACTACGACGGTCATTGTTGTCGTCGTCTTGTTGGCAGCCAGTTTTCGAGTTAGCACGAATGTACTCAAATCACATGTTTATTACGGCACTTCGCATTCCAATTCGGAGCCATGCAAAATGCAAATTCGGGCGGTGTGCCACGGGGTGTCTGGCAGTTAGCGAACGCGTAGATTGCTGGCATTATTGCGCACTGTTGCATTCTCGGCGATATTTATTAGACCCATAAAATGCTAGTCTGCTAGTCGCGAGTATTGCCACACGCATTATTAAAAATAGATGCAAAATCCTGCACGTTGGCGTTGAGTCTCTTACTTTTCCTTTACTGCTACATTTGTATTGTGGAGTAGTATTAAGCTTGTCCCATTCAGCCGGAATTATTATTACTGCTTCCAGTAACTTACAAATCGCTCCGGCCGCAATTTCCATTTCGCAGGAGATGAGATTCTGTTCTCTTCGCAACGGCAGAAGCAGCAACCCTCACGTTTTCTGTTCACTTTTGATTTGAGCGAGATATCTCGTTTAATATTCCTCGTGTATGACTCTAATCCACGATATTAAATCTCAAGACATTGATGAATAACGCGTATTATTATTTGTGGTTCAATGTTCAGGTCACAACAGCATACTGTACGGCACTCTGCAAGCAACGAGCAACTCGAATTGTGGATTATGCGTTTGCGTTGCGTGCATTGTTGTGAATGACTAATAGCGTCTTCCAAGAAAAATGAGCAATAACACCAGCGCAAACACTTCCAGACGAGACTATGCAACGGCAGAGAGAATTTGTTTCGGTCACAGATCACAGCATCACAATATTTCATAATCGTGAGCAGAGAGGAATCAATCCGAGGAGCCGAGCCGAGATTTATGCTGCCCGTCAGACGCAATGAGCGCCTCGAGACGATGAAGAGCACTACAGCCCAGGCGCTGATATGATCATCTTTGGAAGACGAATGGCAGCATTGTTATTTGTCATCCACTCTCGTTCGACACTTCCTTCTGCTCTACGCGTGATGATTCACTGCTAAATGAGCTATGCTTGCCGTTGCCGTGCTGCAGTTGCAGTGTTTACTTTTCCGTGCCGTGGCCAGGTCTTATCGCCACTTCATCAAGAAAACAAAGCACAGAGCAGCAAGAAATAATTCATAATGTAAATGTTAAATGCATAGAGATTTTACAGGCTCGATTCTGATTGATTAAACTCCGATTTGTACCTTCTTTTCCTAATGACGATGTCAGCGGGTCAATTACATGGCGAGACTGCTTAAGCAAGCAAGCCATCTCTCTCTGAGTCATACAAACGCATCTTCTTTAACTTCTTTTGCTGGCACCAAAATTCGAAGTCCCTCAGCATCCAGCCATTCAGCATCGATCGCGACAATCACGAGCCGTCGCGCCTGTCGTCACACTTCTTGGAGAAATGGACTGAAAGTTTGGCAATAATAACTGACTGAGAACTGTGTCAGCCCAATTCTGGTGCTCCGGCTCATCTCTGCCTCCGCCATAAATAAAAAAGTTGTGCAATTCGACTTCGACTTTCCTCTTTCGCCTACTTATTTATGACGCTTCCAGCTCGTCCTACGCTGTCTGATTACGCACGCACGTAAGAATTGCTGAGAAACCTCTCTGAATGGAATTGCGCGATGTCCCTTTAAAAATAGAGTTGGCCTTATCAGTTCCGTCGCCGTCGTTCGTCTTCCTGTGCACATCAAATATGAAGCCAGTCAGCGTTATTTGTGCCACGTCTTTTCGGGCTTTTGTGTAAGCGGTTTTATTTTGGAATAATTCTATTTGCGCAGGCATTCTTTGCGTCAAACCAAAGCTGGTGCCTCTGCCGCGTGCATAATTCAGCTGACCATCAGTCCAATTCTATTTTTGCGCGTGCTGCTGCAAATGTATGGGCCCCTCCTGACAATTCAATGCTTGGTTCTGTGCTGCTATTTCGGGCACATGAACACCGAGGAAAGATGAATAATTGATCGCCTCGCTGACGCAAAGCGCCTGCCAGTCATTTCGCCTCTCTTGTCTTGCCTTTCTGCTCCGGCGAAACAATAATCGAAGTATACAAGCAAATCAATTACGGAAAATTTGTTTGTCTGATTCGGTCAAGTCAAACCCAATCAAGCCTGGTTGACCGTGAGAATGACGCATTGTAGCTTGTGGGTCCGCGGTTAAACGGGCTTCAGCCTCAGCCGTGGTTATTTATCTATTTTGGGACGACGTGATTATTTCGGCCCTCAAAATGACGCACGCATACTAAATTCATTCGACAGATTATTGCTTGCGCCCAAGAAAGACAAAAGGCAAAGTCAAAGATATTGACAGAGAGTAACAAGAAATGTCGCAACCGCATTTGCATTCTCCGCCAACTTGCACGCGCCACGCGCACGCCGAATGATGTCATTAAGATAGACGATTGCAAACGGAGATACTTCGCAGCGGCTTCGAAATAACAAGTTTGTCGAGCCCGGCTGAAAAGGAATTCATGACAGAATCCCTCCAGCATAAATCCCTCTGCCAGAATCCCTCCGTCAAAATCCTCCGTCAGAATCCCTGCGACAAAATCTCTTTGCGACGATCTCCCTCTGTGACAAAATCCCTCCAAGAGTTCATTCTTCCTAATCAGCCACTGTTTAACTTGAAGAATCAACATTTCTAAACCTGTATTTGAAAATACGACCTGTTTCACTTGTAGCAATTGATTAATATTTTACTCAGGTGGCTGGTATACGAGTTCAGAGGCACCTCATGAACTGTCCTCCCTTCTTCTACCCTGAAGCCTTGTCGTTTGGTGGGGTTTTGACGAGGAATTTCGTTGCAGAGGGATTTTATCGCAGAGGGATTCTGGCAGAGGGATTTGTGTTTGAGGGATTTTGACGTGCTATGCTGAAGAGAGATCGATTTCTCAATCATTACGACGCATTAACTCCGTAAGACTGACTGCATTGTTTACTGTTTGCGTTGCTCTTGCTTCGCTTTTGCGGGGTTTCGTTGAGGTTTCGAGTATCAGCTTTTAATTCGAGGAGTCTCGCCTGCCCGCCTGCCTGGAATTGGCATGGCTTGGCTTGGCTCAGAGTTAAACACTCTTCATGGCAAGCGGCGAGTGTTGTGCGTATTCAGATTGTGCTGTTGGAGTGAGGAGATAGACTCTGTAATTAACTACAATAATGACTCTCAACTTTATCTTAGTCAGCCCCTGCCTGCCTTCTCGACAAGTCACGACAGACAAACTCGAAATGAGGTGTAATGACTCGGAAATCTGAATTGGCTTGGCTTCTCTTCCTGCCTGCCTGCCGCCTGCTTCGATTGGCATTTGGCATAGCAGCCTGCATAATTCCGGCAGCTCCTCCAACTCGTAAGCCCATGAAAACAAAGCAGCCGCAGGTTGCACTCGCAAATTATTATGCTGTGTTGGATTTTGCAAACAAAGCAAATGCGAATGTGAATGCGAGTGCTGTCTTGGAGCTTAACAGGGATTAAATGGCGGGAAGGAATTCTTGAGAGTGACACGAATGGAGTCTAACCTTCAATTTAAAGTCTCCGTGCCGTGAACGAGTTTATTTGAATATTTGATTCGCTGTCTGTCCGTCAAAGGACGCAACGCTAAAGCCCATCAATCAATGTAATGCAATGCACAAGGCAAATGCAAATACGGATGCAAACTGCTTTACGGCTTTCACTCGCCGCCGGTGCCCAAGCCTCGAATGAATGGGAGCCGAGCAGTCGTTGTTTAAGACTCGTGTTCACGTGCGCTGGAGTCTCGTATGTTGCCCAGAGAAAGTGACTTGTTGGGCTGGAGCTAATGTCTCTTTTAACTGTAAACATGCGAAACCGCAAACAAGCGAGAACAAAGGAGTGAGTCATTATCCTGGGAAGTTGTAGCTAATAATAATATATAATTTATTATTTCCCCACTCGTGCACCTTTGTTTTGGCCAAACCTTCCATTCTGCACGGGCCGTCGACGCGGCGCGGCGGCTTTTCCATTGTTCTCCCGGTTCATTATCCAGCCAGCCACGCCACGCACTCACCTTTCACTGTCACTGCTTGCTTTCACGAGGGTGCACTCTATCTTCCCACCCGACTCGACGGATACAATTTCAGCGCAGCGCTTGCACAATCTCATCACTCGCATGCTTTGTAATTACTGTCTTTTCATCAACACTTCAAAACTCAGCAGTGGAGCTCAACAAAATCCAGGGCTCGAAACCGCAGTTTGTCCTGTTAGCACATCGTGATTTATGCCACGCCATGCCACGCGACGCCAAATATTCAGCCCGCCACGGCGCAAAGCACAACGACTTCAATTCTGTTCTGCCACAGAAATGAGCGCTCCCATGCCACTGCGAATTAACAGAAATCGTAATCGCATGCCAGGCGATTGGCCAAGAATTCGAATTTGTGCGGATTGAGCGTTGAGAAGGAAAGAAGATCCTGCAAGGAGAAGCGGGCATCGGCATCGTTGAAGCTGTGCGGGAGAAGCTCATTGGCCGAATCGCCATTACGTCGGGCAATAAAGCTGAGTCTTTTGCTGTCTTCTGCCTCTGCTTCGAGTGGTAGGTTGCATGCAGGGCACGGCGCTTTTATGCGCTGTTGAGGGACTCGCGGAGAAAGTACTTCTGATAATCAAAACAATAGTTGATTGAGTTATCATGTAAGCAGATAGCATTCAAACTACGAAATTACGACCACAAAACAGCGATGAGCCGGATATGGCGCACTACTGCCGCACTGCAGCCTCGTCCTGCCAGCACAGGCAGGCAATAAAAAGCGGACGGCACGGAGAAAGCAGAAGGCAAGAAAGAAAGGCTAAGATGGAATTCACGTTATTATTACGACATAACATGAAAGCGTAGTTAACTACAAAAACAAAAGTCATTTCATTTTTGCATTGAGATTGAGACACGCTTTTGTTAAGCTCATGAGTAATTCGCTCAGCCAAGCCACGCACCGCGCGCTTTATGCACGAGTCTTTTTATGCATCCAATTTTCTTTGAGTTCACTCCTGAGAATTTGCGCACTTTATCTTGTTTGGTGAGCCACTCGCCCGATACTCGCGATAGGGTTCATTATTATGGCCCTTGACTCGGCGCGGCGTGCAGACGCATAATTTCGGTAAGCAGCAATATTTATCAGGGTTTTAGGGAAATCAACCCGCCGCCTGCTTTTATGACGCGTCCTCCCCGTCGGCGTTCCCGGTTTATGGGCAACTGGCACTCGGGCATAAAACGAAGGGCATAAATGTTGGAGGTAACTCAACCTTTATGAGCTCCGTCGTTTTCGATCTGAATTAATCAACCTTCGAAATGTCATTCCGCCGAAGAATCTTCGAATCGTAAAGCGTAGCTTAGCTCACAGCCAGCTTGCTTCATTTGTCAATTGGCGTATTAGCGAGATTTGTACTTTATTTAATTAACGCCATAAAAAGTAGAAATTTTGGCCAAGCGTCTGGCCTTGCTAGATGAGCAGAGGAAAGTTTGAGTTTGCGTCTGATTTCTTTCTCGGACCTTTCTTGCCAATGAACCAATTCCATGCTATGCGATGCTGCTTCTGGGAATTGTTTCGGAGTGCATGCAGATGGCCGGGCTTGGCTAATCTCTGAGCTAGCTGATCATTTCAGCCTTCAACATTCAGCATTGAAGAAAATTCCGGCCTTCCTTTTATTGCTCCACATTAACTGGCTCTTGAACTCTGTCGACAGACAATTGCAATTTCATCTTACGAAACTACAAAACTCTTGCATGGAGCATTGAGCCACTATGAACTCCACATTGACACATTTTCCCTAGAAAGTCAGTCAAGAACGTTGTTACGTCAGCCTGTGAATTATGCAAGACCAAAATGCGTCTAGTTTTGTCTTCCACCAGCCTCAATTCGCAACTTCAACTTGGGTTCTCATTGTTCATGTTCCTTTCCTCAGGAGGAAGATTGAGTGTAATACGGACTCACATGAGGACTCAAATTCCGAGTGATGAGATGAACACCGTTTTAGAATGAAATTTTTAGCCCACTCTCAGGCCTCGTTTCCAGTACAGAAGTTGAAAGTACCAACTTTAAGTGCAGCTCACTTTTTGCGTTCGTTCGCTGGCAGGCAGGGCGCAAAAAAGAAATTCTGCTCTCGGATCGAGCGAAGGAATCCCCAAAGACTCCTCAGAACGAGGAATGCATCGATGCTTTCTTCGGGTAATGATGATTCTGAACCGAAGCGGGTCTAAATGACAGATCAGCACAAGATTTGAATTTAGCAGCCAACACACTCGACAGTCAATGACCCGTCAGCCAATTCCAGCACGATGGAATTGATGGAAAACAATAAAAAGTGAAACAAAACACAAAAGAGTGGGATCATTAAAGTTGGACTTGGAGTGCGTGTCCCCATTTTCAGTTTCTAGAGTGCTAGACGGACTCCCACAAAGAAGGATAAGATGTCGTTAACTCTAAATGACAAGGAAGATCAACCCACATTGGACCTGGACATTATGAATTTTATCAGTTAGCCCCAGTGCCGCCTGGACTACATAAAATACGACTTATAATCTAGATTAAAAATTCGGTAGGGGCACTCAGGCTGTCGTCTCCCGATGATAACAGCCCATCTCTATGAGATAACGTCCAAAGTTTCTCCAAGCCCAGTCACAAATCTCACACAAACAAACCTTCACAGTGACCGATTCCAAAGATTTCCAAAGTTCGAAGGACCACCGGATCCAAAAATGATCGAGACAAGTCAGTATTCCGAGTGAATTTGAAGCCAGCAACTACTGATGACATGAACAAATGTCCCAATTAATGCTCGTTAACACTGAATCCGAAATGATTAACTTTATCTTAGTTTTATTTCGCAATTCAATCAATTTACAAAGAGAGTAAAAATGCTTCTTAACTGTAGGATAGCAAAACGAGGGCCTTATCCTAAAATACTCTACAACATTTTGGCTGATGCACCTCACACAAAGAACACAAAGCAACAAGAACTGAATGAATTACCAACCAATCAAACTTCAGTACAAAACGTTTTCAACCCGCAAGAGAAACTTAACCTAGTTTGAGTTGTATTTCATAAAAAGAAGTAAAGCCTACAATTCACGTGAAAAATTCACTAAACGAAAAAAAGCCTAGCATCTAATACGTGTACAACATGATGCTGAGTGGAGATGTTAGTTTAGTACACAAATCTGAATATGAGAAAAAGTGAGTGATGTCAAGATAACAGGTATGTTCATGGGGAAAGGAAGTGAGACAAAATGAGTGGAGATACTGGAATAACACATGTGTGTGCATATGCAGAAACGAAAAAATACGAGAATTATCCCTAGCCATAACGTGAATTACATAATTTTTACATCAAAAAATATCCTCAACTTTAAAGTTAATTTTCTAAAAAGTTCTACAGTAATTGTACGAGTTAAGGCTTCTAAATTATTTACATGAATGTGAAGAACATATTTAATCGCTCAAAAAATGGTTGAATCGTCCAATATTCTGAGCAACGGTCGCAGTTCTGGGCACAGGCTCCGACTCGACGGTTCCAACGTGCTTCCTTGCCTTCAGGTGCACGAGCACGTTCTCGTACTTCGTTTACCCTGACAACTGCTCACGGCGCGGAATATTTTATTCAGTTCAGTGGTCGGAAATGCTAGGAACGAGAGGACAAGGTGCATTGGGTGGAATACTGAACGGGTGGCGCGGGTGCATCGTGGGAGAAAGTGATCTGGGAGATTGTGAACGCGTTCAGGGAGCGAATGCGCTGAAAATAATAAACTGCGAGCGTCCGTGCAAAGTTGGGGTCTGTGTTTCGGTTGCCATGCGCTGTTCGTATTAACGGATTGTTGCACAATTGAAAGTGGCATGTAAAATGATCAATTGATTCTTGTCTCTCTTCACGGGTCTCTGACTACGAGCAATGCAATTGACTCGGAAGAAAGAAACGAGATTTCTTTCACTCTTTCTCTTTGCAGGCTCGAAGAATGCGGACGGGCGGGAGCGGGCGTTGAGTCAGCCTGGCAATCTTGCGAGATGTGTGCGTCATTTCTGCCTTCATTCTTCATTCCACGGAGATTGATCTCTTTTCCACAAAAGTTGCGCTGCTGTTCCGAAAGCGCTTCACACACACGCTCGCGCTGCACTGGTCGGTTATTACCCAAGTGTGAATTCCTTTCACTTTAATCACATTGCTACCACTCAGTCAATCGGAGTAATTGAAACCCTTCTCCGCTTCTCCTCAGCAGCCGACCGATCCAGCATGCAGCAACGGAATTGCAATGCATGCTGAGCATGGAATCATGGAAATGCGACGAAAATAAACGCGAAATGCGCAATCCACGCGCACGTAATTTAATTGACTTTTAAGTCGGAATAAATTCGACAATCTCCTTGCTCTGCCTTGACAAATGACATCCTTCTTCATTCATCAATGCCAGTCGTCAATCAGTCAACCAGCACATCGTCTGATTTATGAAAACTGAGAGAAAATTGATGGGACGGCATTTGTAAAACAATAACTTTGCAATTAAGAGCTCTTCTATGAAGAATACCTCTAGAATCATGAATATTTACTGAGAAAATCACACATTTTCAAGTTTGCAGCATTTATTTGACTGCTAAAAAGAAGTCTGGTGACCTGTAACCCGAATTCTGTTCATTTCAGAAGCATCGCTAAAGATTTTATTTTCTACATCCTTCGCATTTCCTGCCGCCGCGTAGAAATTTTGAGAGATGAATTCTCGACGCGGCGATTTAAATTCAATGGCTCGGCTAACGAGCAGCCGCGCAGAAGAGCGCAATTTACATGTTGGTCGTTGTTGCGGAGGAGCGGCTGAGCCCTTTCTTATTGCCCAAATTCAAATCTCTGGCATTCATACGTAAATGGGGTTCGCGGGTTGAAAAGATTCCTTTTGACCGAGAAGATAATGCGGAGCGAATGGGGCTTTAATTTCTACCAGCAGCAAGCGGAACAAGCAGAAGCCGGGCGGTTGATACAAGAAAATTGTTTCCGATTTGCATGCGCCTTCTTTATTCACCTCCTTCCAACTCATTTGGAATTCTGACATGAACTTTCCCGTTCTTTCACTCCCGAATCCGGTCTTTGTACAACTTCCCCTCAGCCAGTCTCGGAACTATTCTCAGGACTTTGCTGCTGAAATCTACCCTCGAACCAAGGAGACTTAAAAATGCAAGAACCCGCTGCAGTTGTGTTTAGATTACATTAACATTTCCTTTTGTGTCGTCTCCTGGAATGGCTTCTCTCCTCTCAGCAGCAGCAGCAGCAGCAACTTTCTCCGGAGGCTTCTGTTGTTGTTGTGTAATGCTAATGCATTTACTTGGCAATTCCGAGCGCATTAAATAATATATTATTAACCTCCGATTCAGGTCCGGACTTTTATCTTCTCCTTCGCGACCTCCGTACTCACTCCGTCCAGACTCGTGCCCCAGTCTCCACGTCAGTCAGGCCGTTTCACTCGTAATTATGAAGTTTCATCCGTGCGTGCGTTGACGCTGCACATCAGCGCGCGGCGCAGCCGTATTCTGCGGGCTCAGCCTCGGTTTTCTTTGAAATGCAACCCATTTTCGAATGCCGTGCTGTCGAGAATTTCATGCCGACTTGTTTACATGCGAGAATGCAGAAGAAGCATCTCATTGCATTGGTGTTTTCTGTTTTCTCCTTGACAGTCTCCGGAGACTTGGCTGCTCATTTCTTACGCTTACGCTGCTGGAAAGGGGAACCCCCGAAATCAGTGCATTTATATTCATACACATTTTATTATTCCGGGACACACCCCACAATTGCAAGGCTAAGGTCTAGGCTGCAGTAGCAGCGGTGGGATTAAAGTGAAGGAACAACCACTGCTGCTCATCACCATCATCAAATCATCACAATTTAATGAAGTTAATGGCAGCCGACTATAAAAATGCACACAAGTGTACTTTCACTTCCAAAACTCCCCTCCTCCGAACAATCTCGACCGTATTTTAAAAAATACAACGACCAGCCTTGCCAGCAAAATGTATTTGATGACGTGATCATCACAGCGACAAGTCAAGCCAAGCCAAGCCAAGAAAAGGTTACATTGACATTTCCCACTGCAATTAATTTCTCGTTTCTGTTTTTTTCCTTCACTTTCGCATCAGAGCATTTGTCACTGTGAAATTTCATGTTAGCTTATTGTGTTTCGGAAGTGGGCAGAGGCGAAGGCGAAGCTCCGGGCCAGCCCCGAGTAAATCGAGCTTGTCTTTCTAATTAAAATGCAAATGGTTTTTCCAATTTGAGGGAGCCCAATGAGTCGTGAAATGACTGACAATTCACGGCGTTGCGTTCTTCCCTTCCACTTCGTGCGCTTCGGAATTCGGAATTCCGAGGATGGCCAGCCAAAAGCGAACTTCGGGAAAATCGCATCGCTGTTGGCTTCATTTTCCAGTGCTGCTGCTATACTGCGTTGGTCAGGGAGGCCAGGCCGACCGTTTGACGCTTGTCAAACATGAATTAATGAGTTCATCCGTCCAAACCCTTTAAAATGAAATCAGCCAGAATCAGTCGCGTGCCCTCCAGAAACGAAGCTAAGCTTGGGTTGAATGTTGATGACGCACATTCACTTTTGAAAAATCGTGTTGCGTAATGGCTTAATACAAACTCCCTTTAATCAATCCGAAGCTCTTCGAGTTCATGTTCGAGTTCCGGCTCAGTTTGTGCTTGGCAAGCGACGAAGTGAATCATGTAATGAATCTGACCATTTGCAGGCAGGCAGGATGCCCGGTCGATTGAGGCCGATTTCAATTAATCCCAACACTGTACTGCAGTGTTTTAATCAGTCTGTATCCTTCTGCACTAGGCCGACCGGTGGCCGGTGGAAAGAAAGCCTTTGAACTTCGCTGCGCGAAATCCACATTCATGCAGCGAGTGCAGTGCGGGCGAGTTCCCAGGCTAAATTAAGTTATTCGTTGTTCCTCTCCCTGTTTTCATTTTAATCAAATCATCAAACAGGTCGTCGTCGCTTTATGACTCGCGCACGAGTTCTCATTCCACCGAACCAATTACGAGGGCGAATACGGCTGCGCTGTGCAGCAGCAGCACAGACACGGACTCATGTTCAATGCAGGAAGCTCCGTAATTACACGAAATTATGCCTTTTGGATTTAATCCAGCTCGAGCCTCCCGCACTCTGTGCACAAATTACCTTCCTACAGACAGGAACGAGAGGCAATGACGGCAGGCAGTGGGCAATGCAATCACATCAGCGGAGAGTGCGAGGGTCATTCTGCATGGAGTGCAAAGGGCAGCCGTTTCTGTGGCGTGGTGTGTCTCCTGAATTCTTCGTCCCGGATTGCGAATTTACGGACCAACTCAAGCGAAACCCGTCCAGTCCAGGCCGCGGCCGGAGAATTGAATGAATCGAGTTTCCGAGCAGGCATTGCAGGCGAGCAGGTGAATTGAAATAAAAAAGCAGGTGGGTGTACGCAGGAAGCCGAATCACCCTTACGTACACTCAGTTTCTTGCCCATTTCAGCACCTTCTAATCGCTGCAACTAATTATATGGCTGGCAAGGCAAAACCATTCAAATGCTGTGATCAATGCTCAATGATCAATGCTCCGCAGCCATAAAAAGAAAATTACTTCCACGCATGTGTGCCCTTGCTTTTACTCTTCTACGTTCGTATGTGCCTCTCTTAATTATGGTCCACGCGCGAGTGAATCGTGAATCGTGAATCACGAGCAATTTGAAACCTGCACCCACCATTACGACGACTGCTTCTTGGGAAATTCACCAGAACGCGAGCGCAGACCGTTCAATAAAAGCGGCGGTGATCAAATTAGGCTGCCAAACTCTGAATTGAGGCAGAAGCAGTTTCGGGTTTCTGAGCCGGGGATTCTGTGCCGAAGCTCGTAATTTATGATCCCTACTCAATATGCGCATGCATGCCAAGCCAACGTCGTGTCCTGGCTGGTCGACTCGATCAACGACGTTGTTCTTGTCGAAAGCAGAAGGCAGAAGGTAGGTCGCAGACTGTCTCGTTCGTCCGCTGCTGTTTACCTTCGCCATGAAATCAGTACGGGAGCCATCGCAAAAAATGAACACGAAAATTGGAGTAAGAAATTGAGGGAATAAAGAAGTGGCTCGGTCGTTGCGTTGCTTGGGAGTGAAGGTTTTCTTTTTGTGAGAAGATTTATGGACTCTGAGATCAACACCAGCAGGAACACGTAGAAATCGAGAGAATTTTGCGTTTTGCTCTTTCATCGCAGATTGAATTCGCGTTCGCGGACGGGATTCCATAGAAGATCCGAACCAACTCCGTCTAGGTTCCTTTGAAAGGGGCCGTGAACGGCGCAGGAGTTTGGAAGACTTTTCTTTGTGTTCAAACTTTCTCGGAGACCAAACATTCAACTTTCACCGCTCGCGCCCCGTGCGAGCCTGCAGAGCGCTTTGCAAGCTTTGTTGTTGCTGCGCGTGCACTGCGAGGCCGGCAGAGGCGAGAAACAATGCGACCGACCTGGAATCAAATCAGGCAGGGCAGAGCAGAGCAGCAAATAAACAGCGAATGAATTCAAACTCACGCCTGCCCAGGTTTTTATGACTCGAATCAAAGCAAACACGAGACAACTTCCTTCGACCAATTCCCAGCTAGCTGTCTTGATTTCCGGATTCTTGAGGCTTAAATTCTGCAAATTCTGCTGCGGAGAGAAGACCGCATTTTATGAAGCACCTTTGTCCGTTCCCATTTGAGAGTCGGGTGGTTTTCTTGCCCTCATTATGCCTGCTGCCTGCTTCTTCCGAGGTCGTGGCCACCGTGGCAAATTATTGCGTCGGCGAGAATGAAGCTCATTTCTTCGGGATTCTTCAACTGGTACAAATGGCAATGGCAATGGCAGGACGAGGGAGCACATAAACCGGCCTAGTAATAAAAGTCTTTTTTGATTCCTCCGTTTATTCTGGAAATTGTGATATTTCGTTATCATTACGTGCAGATTCAAAGTTAATGATATCGAAGAGAGAGGAGCATCGCGTGGCTTGCCTTGGCTTGGCGGGGAGGCAGCAGCAGGCTTGAAAGGTAGCCATGGCCATGCTTCGGCTTTGTGGCTGAGCATCTTTGAAGTGGGCTTATATAAATTGTAATAACGATACTGACAAGTACCAGCAAAAGTTTCAGACGCGGGGCCGCGCGCACCCGCGTTTGAGTGCGTACTCGACTCGCTTTCTTCTCAACGAAATGATGGCATAAAAAGAAGTCAAGCCAAGGCGAAACGCGAAACGCGGTGGGGAGACGAAGAGGATGACGACGAAGGGCGAGACGAGCCGCCACGGCGCGACGAGTAACCATGGCAGGAAGGATCCCAACCGGCATCGCTCCTAGGCGACGGACATAAACCCCGACTTAATTAAGTGGCACTTTTCCCCTCGAGAGTCCGTCCGTCTCGCTCTGCTCTGCTTTGCTTTCCTTGTATCTTTTCCAATCCGGCTCGATGATCATCGCAGAAGCATTGGAAAATCGGAATGGAAATGGAAATGGAAACATCAAAGAAATGTTAACGAGTGATGCGAGTGATCAGGCAGTCCCCACCGCCACGTGACAGTCTCAGATCAGCGTCAGCGACGGTTTTTCGACTCAGGTGAGCTGGCGAGCTGCAATTTTCAATCGCCTCGGATCGGGAAGAATTTCAGTGTCGCGTCGCTGCGAAGGAGACGAATGACGATGACGACGACGTGGCTTTGTTCCGCTGCTCTTCGCTCCGCTCGCGGAGGATGCGCGGGTCATAAAACTAAAGTGAGCCAATTTGTCTGGTTTGGTATTTATGTGAGCCCGCGCGAATGCGTGTAGGGGAATGCAAGCGATATTATGGACCCAAATAGATCCATTAAGAGAACGAAATAGGAAAAAAGCACAAATGGAGTCTATAACAATAACAATGATACAATACAAAAGGCAGAAGAATATTTCCCCAAAGCGAACTCGCCCGGTGGCTGGTAATCCAATGTCTTCGTTTCGCTGCTGCTATTGTGGAGAAGTCACATTAGCAGTTGCACTAAATTCCCAGTCTTTTATCTCTCCACGCGCTGCCGCTGCCACTGCTTTAGTCTAATTGCCAATTAGAAGCCTCCGAAAATCGATGCTAGTCGGCAGTGCTACGCGGCCAACGCATTGTTTTACAGTGCCAATGTGCCAGATTCGAGTTAATTATCTGCGGAATGCAGCAGCAGCAGTAGCGAAGGGATAAAATGCTCTCGAATTTATGTCGTTTCCAGTTGTTTACTGCGTCCGTAAACTAAAAATGAGCGAAATAAAATACGAAGCAATGCTCGCATCGTATTGCCAAGTAGCGCCAGGCTTAATCGCTGTGCGGAATGCGGAGATTCCTGTGAAATTCTTTGCTGCTGCACGAGATTAACCCACAATTTGTAATTTGTAATTTGTACACAGTAAAAACGTAAAACAGCAACAGCAAAAATCTCATTGCAAACGTCAATGCGCCGGCAGGTCTTCTCTTGCGTCAGTGTTAACGCGTATGCAATCTGTCGAGGAAGACAGGAATTCGCAGCTGCAGTGCACGTCTCTTGTATTATACGAAAAACAGAAGAAAGTGCTGCACAGTTGCGCTGAACCAGCTAGTGACTTGCTGTAAACCTCTGGCCATGAACCGGGTCGTCAAATACGCCATAAAGCGAGGTCGGCTCGCGAGCCTCGGTCCTATGGTGTAATGGTTAGCACTTTGGACTCTGAATCCAACGATCCGAGTTCAAATCTCGGTAGGACCTGAATTTTTGCGTCGGCAATCCGTACATTTTACGAATTCAATCGCAGGAACCTTTTATCACGTCGATGGATGTATGCGATGCCCGATATTTTGCAGTTTTCAGTTGTGATCAGCGTAGAATTTCTCATTAGCTTTTTCCGAACGCGGAGTTCCCATCAAGAAAATCGCTGGCCAGCTTCTCATCTGCTCTGACGACACTGTACAATTCGAAAGATGGTCATATTAGCTGATTTTGCATTCACTAATGCGTTTAAGAATAAACAGTCAATCAAATCTTACTTTTCTTGCAGAAGGGGCAGCGTGATACCAAAAAGCGTTGTTCTGATCTCAACCCAGACATTGTCTTCATGGTACAACGCAAAGTAAAATCACGGTGGAATGCACAACAAGAATTTCGCTCATCTCATCCCATCTCCGCGCTGCTGGCTGTGGTTTCAAGCTCCTGGCTGAAATAGACTTTAAATAGTGAAAAACCTTAACTAGAGCATTGTTGGTTCAGTGGTAGAATGCTCGCCTGCCAAAGTCACGAGCGAGCAGAGCGCGGGCGACCCGGGTTCGATTCCCGGACAATGCACGAGATGTTTTTTGCAATTCTTTTTGGTGGCGCACTGCGTTCTGTTTTGGGAGCTCGTTTCATTTTGTTCCCTGAAAATGACGCGAAAAGTGGGTGCAAAATGCGGGTGCAAAAATTGTTCGCCCCCGGGTGGGCTTGAACCACCAACCTTTCGGTTAACAGCCGAACGCGCTAACCAATTGCGCCACGGAGGCGTTGTTAGAGACGGGAGGCAGATATTGCCTGATTTATGTCAGAGGCTGCAAGGATGCGGACCACGCATGGAGATTTCGCATTTTTGCACGGGGAGGAATGAGATTCTTGCGGATGATTGCGATTTACGAATGCTGACAAACTATTTCATCAGCGAAATCCATCCTATGAATTTATGACAATACGAATTCAAGATTAACTATTTTGAAGGTGTGATCTGAAATTTACTCCAAGAAATTAAGAACGCCGTCTGCAAATGCAGACGAACTTTTACGATTGCTTATTTATTTACGAAATTTCAAGTACAACGCACTCATATTCAAAGTATTGGAATAGCATACTGAGAAATGTATAATTATAGTAGTATTCAGTTTGTTCATAATCGTTATCTTAGTATAATTGTAGACTTGAAGTTGAAGCCACGGCACCTCTGCTCAGCGATCAGGAAAGGTACGAATGCAGGAAGTGCGGTGGGACATTTGGGCGCTCCTCCAGCTTATCGTATTCCAGATGAAGCTCCTTAGCCACCTTGCGCCAACTGATTGGATCGAAGAAGTAGTACGTGCCACGTTCGAAGGTGCTCCCTTTCTCGATCGCCTGCACCCCGGGAGCCCTGCACAGCCAGATTTTCTCCTCCTTGTGGTAACGCCAGTCACGGTTGTACAGCTCGTTCGCCGCCAACAGTTGCAAGACGTCTCCAGTATACGTGTAGAAGATGTAGAAAAGCAGTTCGTCCTTGTAGCGTTGGAGCTTCAGTGGGGCCAATTTGTCTCTGTGAAATTTACAAGAATATTAAAATATTATTCATTTACTGCATTCAAAATCGGGTAAGGCAATAATTAATTAAAAGGAGGATGTTGTGGGCTGGCTTGGCTTACCTAATCGAGGCTACAAATTCTTGACCGAGGCGCAGCTGGTCACTGATGTTATACTCCAATGGAACCGGGTAGTCGATGTCTTCCGCCCGAACGGGTCCCTCGCTCCACGGCCCGCCAAACGTCGGATACAGACTCTCCGTCGCGTTCAAATTCAATCCCAAGGCAGTCAGATCGAAGCCCAAGGCGAGTGAGACCAAATTAGGATCCGATTCAGCAACACGAATGAACGTCAGGAGCCCAACCATTCCAAACTGATCGTTGACCATGGAAGCTGGAATATTCGTGACCCTTCCTGAAAAAGGCAGAATGGGATTTAGTTTGATTTTATTATTGACCTTACAATAATCGCTTCGAAAAAAGGTAGGTTCTCGAGTATCGTACCTTCGGGACTTGTCAGGATGCCCCGTTTGAGATGATTCTTGTCCTGGCCCTTCATGTCGTCATTCTGCGCTGAGTTGGACACAGACTTCCCCGACGCTTGGTCCATCGATGACGGCGGTGGGACGGTTCCTGGCAGGGCTGGAAAGTCCTCCGAACTCATTGTGAATGGTGTGTGCTCCGACTGAGGCTGCTTAACCATCCCGACTGCTCGAATAACAAGCATTAAACCAAATTAAGCACCAGCTAACAATCCAACCGAGCTAAACGCTAGGAAAAATCGATGAGCAGTCGTTAAGCGTTAAGTGCCAATTATTCAACAATTAATTTAATCTTTAAGAAATGCCAAAATCGAAATTAATTGAGATTCAGTTCTACGAAAGGACAATGCGGGCTGTGTCGCTCAAGTGACTCCGCGAAATTGAGAGCTGGCTAAGAAAGTGAAGTTGGAGATCAAAAGAGGGCCGCCGAGGCGGTACGCGCATGAGTTTAACTAACCATAAGGTCTCGACGGCAGGCTTTGATGGTAGGAATCGCCTTGGCCCAAATTTCGGCTGGTAAGCGACGGAAACTCAGTCGGGTCGAGAATCGCTGGGTGATGGTCGCCAGGATTTCCGTATGGATTCTGTCCGGAGCGTCCTCCGCCCATGAGACCAGTTGCAAGCACATTCATTCCGCCCATCGGCCCCAGACTGAAACAAACAGGTCAAATTAGCACCAGTCACCAGTAGAGCGACGGAATAAATTGAATGCATAAAGTATGAACGAAAACAATCATTTTTTATACGCCTTTATTTCAGGACAACTTAATATTAGATACACAGAATTTTATGAATGCTTCCCTTAGCAAGGCACGAAAGGAGATGTGAGAGCTTACATGGAATAATAGATATTTCAGAAAATAATCTGCCCTTCACCTATTACAATTTTCAGAGTGCACTTCGCTAAACAAAGGAGCGCCGCAGGTGCAAACTAATTTCGATGCGTATCCAATAAGAATCTCCATAACTTCTTCTTCGCTGCTGTTACAAGGATGGAAAGTCCGAATGAAGTCGATCACCGTGGTGCAGTTTGGTTGCTGTTCGCGAGGCGCCATCAAATCAGCTCTGAAGGTTGCAAGATCAACGTCTTGAAGGATCGGATACCCCACCACACGAGCGGGGTTGTATCTCTCGTTTTCCCACTCCAGCAATTGATTAATAAAGTTGTTAGCCACGCTTGGTTGTCCTGCTCTCTGGAATCCTAGATCTTGTCCCCGAGCTGCTTGTCTATCCTCTCGGCGGAAACCAGGCGGCGGCGACGGCGATCGTTGAGGACGTCTCTGTCCTCGGTCTCCTCCTCCCTGCTCATCAGTGCTGAAGCCTGGTGGGGGCCGTGGAGCTCTTGAATTGGCTGCTTCAGCATAACTTGTGTAAGTTCGCCTTGATGCATCTCCTGGCAGATTTCCTTTTCCACCACCAGCAGCGCCGCAGAGTCCACCTGGGCTGGACTGGGATTTCGCAGCCAAAAGGGGAGGCAGTGAGCGCCTCACTGGTGCAGATGAGTCGACTTTCGGACGAGAATCCAGTTGATTTATTTCCGAGAATGGAACGCGCCTGCGTCTTCCTCTTCTCTTGACAGGCTGCTTTTTATAATTAGTTTCCGGACCAGGCAGATGTGCAAACGGCTCAGGATAACCGTATCTTTTGGAAAAATTCAGTCCAAATGATGATTGTG
This sequence comes from Mesaphorura yosii, assembly GCA_009869945.1. Lineage (NCBI taxonomy): Eukaryota > Metazoa > Arthropoda > Collembola > Poduromorpha > Tullbergiidae > Mesaphorura > Mesaphorura yosii. Next base: position 21,704 of record WIXG01000395.1, on the reverse strand, counting down.
AAAGTTCGAGTAATCTCGGGGTCCAACACGATTCAAACAACGGATCATAATCTTTTTTGTAAGATGTTGAAGATATCTCAGCGAGGATCTTATCAATATTTTCACTCAGGTGGTCGACGGTAATCAGGTGTATTTCTTGATTAGCCGCGCGTTGTGGTGATGGTAGCTGCGCCTGTGGAGGCGATGGGACCCGCTCGTTGACGTTCAAAGACTTGCTGCAACAAGGCTGCTGTGTATCATCATCCGAAGACTCGTCTTCAATTTGATTCGGCTGGACTTGAGCAGAGGGTCTAGGAAACTGTCCGAACTGCTCAACTTGCTGCTGGTCTTGAGCAGGATACGACCATGGCCAATACTGATGTTGCTGATTGTTGCCTAGCGGTTGGACGAAGGCTCCTCCGAGCTGCTGCTGCTGCTGGTTCATGAAATGGCCCCACTGGTGTTGATTGTGTAAAGCTGCGGCTGATACAGCCCTCACTGCCTGTGGCTGTATTATTTGTGGAAGTGGAGCTGCCCGGTGGACAAACTGGACAGGACCAACGTAGGCCGGTTGAGGAGGAATATACTGCACAGCACCATATTGCATTGGTGCCTGGAAATGCATCGGGTACACTGGTGGGTACGTGGGGGTGGGGTACACGTACTGATACGGATACCCTGGTGCATTGAAAACCGATTGTGGCGGATATTGCACGTTTGTTAGGGGTGCTAGTGGTTTAACAGCCTGTTGTTGCAATTGCTGACGAATTACATCCCTCACGTAGATTGGTGGAATAAGCCGCAGTCGTGGACCAACGGGCTGGGGCCGAGGATTCACATTGACTGGGCATAGTTCTCCGCCAGCCAGTCTTGCATTTTTGACCTGTTGCAAATTGAACTTCTTAGTTGAAGGCCCCTTCAGTATTTCAGCGGGCGGCATAGGCGGTTCTGGAGCTGGACCTTGTTCAGCTTCTTGAACTGGTTCTGTGGAAGAAATTTTCAGCAACAGCTCACGCGGCTTCAAAGATGTAGCAGCCAAGTCGACCTTTTCTTGGTCTGATGGAAGCGCTGGTTTGTTATCTGATTGTTCAGTATCAGTATCCTCGGCAGTAGAACGAACGAGTTTGAATGAAACCGAGTCGACTGATTCAGCTTCTGCTGCTTCAGCATCTTGCTTCTCTTCCTGCGGAGCTGAGACTTCTGATTGAGTCTTCTCCAGTTGTAGACCACTTTCAGAATGTTCGGAACTGCCATCCTCATCCTGTTCATCAGATTCTTCACGAATTGCAACTTCGTCCGATTGCTGATCAATCAATTAATACATCTTTATTCAAGCGCAATAAGAACAGCAGATAAAAACTGATTTGTAATTTACCACTTCATGATTCTTATACGGAACTGATGACAGATCCGAATTCTGATCTTCTGAGCAGCTTTGAGCTGCTCCTTCTGATTCCTGTTCTTCTTCATTGACTTCGACTATGGAAGTCGGCAGATCCTGCTGTTCTGAATCTGCTTCGGGAGCTGGTGCAGCAGCCATGTTCAAGTCCTGATGGTCATCGGCTGGAGCCATATCGGACTGTTCTTGTTCTGCTTCGGTAGCTGAAGAAAATATACTTCCGGTGCGCATCTTTACTCTGTCTTGAAGAGGATTTTCGCCGATTTTTTGCTGATTTATTGCTTTAGCAGTTGCCGTTGCCGATTTGGAAGACGATTGAATGTACAAAGTGAGCTTCACCGCCTGAGCATAGGATACACTTGATATGAGCTTCTCACTTTCATTGATGGGACTCGTATTCGTTCTGAGTTGTTTCTTAATCGCAGGCTGAGAGTTGGTTGTTGATCGCGGAGTTGGAGTTGAAGCAACAGATCTCGTCACAATTTGCTGGACGAGACGATTTAATCGACTGGTAGTAGATGTTTGATTAGATTGTGCGATTCCCCTCGCTACTACGTTGCTGTAGGAGAAGGAACTGTCTTGGGGAGCCGGTGTACTTGGCTGGCTACTTGAATCTCCACTCACACCCGAACTTACGTTAAACCACTTCGGATCAATCTTGGCGAACGTTAAAGAATTAATTCGTCAATGAATGAATGATTACTTTATTTTTACGCAGTTACTTTACTTTAGAATTTGCTAATCACTTATCACTGATTTCGAGTAGTAAAATCGAGAAGATAAAATGAAGAATAAATCATACGAGTTGCCGTATCGTTGTCTTACAGCGAAGGAATGAATGGAATTACGAAATTGTGAGGTTGTTGGTTCAATGAAACGAGCCAAAACTCAGACAGTGCAGTGGCGCGTTACGAGAATCGACGAGTCGGGTCCACTGCCTGTCCGTTCATGTTCATTGCATTCGACTTATCCAGTTGTTATACTCGTAATAGTACGTGCTGTTTAACCGTGCCACAAACAGCCACAGTCACAGCAATGAGCAATAGCCGAGTTCACATTCCACATGCAATGCAAAGGCCGAATTTGGGTCCAGCCAGAGCTCAGCAGCATGGAACAGGACAGGGCAGGGCAACTTGGCTGGCCATTGAGTTAAGGTGTTAAGGAGGAGGTGTCATTGCCATTTACTAATGCAGGAGCCCATGAAATGAATGAGTCAAAATATTTAATTACCCGACGCCCAGCATGGAGCGGCGATCGTGATGCCGTTGTATGCCAAACGGCGGTCTGGCGATGCTCGAAGGCGCCGAGCCCCCTGACAACTGCGAGAGGCCCCTGTTTGGGGACAGCGGCGCCCCTCCGATGTAGTTTGGCGTGAACATGGAGGCTCCCGGGTTGTGACCGAAGGTCGGTGTGATGTGGCCTCCCATGGACGAAGAATTGCCTCCTCTGTTCATGCCCCCAAACCCTCCGCCCTCCCCCTGCGAGCCTTGGATGGCTACATGCGGGGCCCAATCATCTATGAACGCAATGGTGGCGGCCGTGGGGGACGACTGACGACGGAAAAAAATATTTCTGCGCAGCACGCAACGCGCGAACCAGCCTCAAGGTTGAAATCTCCACAAAATCCTCCTTTCGGACGTCCGTAGCCCGAAACCTTTCCCTCAATCGACACTTCGGACTCGATTTCGGTTGCTAAACCGATCGAAACACAAAATAAAATGCAAAATGCTGCTGAATTTCAGTTCCCAAGTTTCGCTCTTGTTGAAAAATTGCCTCTCTTCTCGTCCCGACGACGAAAGCTCACGACATGCGTCGGAAACAAGTCGAGCCAGTGCGTGAGTGTATCTGCAAAAACATGAAATAATTGGCTCGAATCGCCCCATGAGAGCATTTGTCGAATTTGAACCACGAACCCACGAATGAGCGAAGGATCCGTCGCGTCGCCGGTCGCCGTGCGTAGGCATTCGTCCTGGAAGGAAGGTCGGGTAACTTCGAGTCGGGCTTTACAAGCCCCTTTATGCCCAGCGAAAGGAACGCGCAGCGCAGTTAGTTGATTTCGGGCTCATTACACTACACTTGGGCAAGGAGACAAAGCAGATAGGTCGTAGGCGCCCTCTCTTCGCCAAGGCTCGAGTCGGCCTGGCCTATCAAGCAGTACAGTAAAGCAAAGCAAAGCAAATACACAATACAGACGAGGCAAAGACAGAAGCAGAGGCAAGAGCGACCAAGTTCATTACCAAGAAGAAAGGAAGGATAGGACGAGCAAGAAAGGCATCCGATGGACTCACTCCATACATACATTCGCGAAATACATGTAATTTGTAATAGCCCAGCCCCGGCAATAAAATGTGTGCGAGGAGCAACGCAACACGCAAGACCCAATGCGCCGTGGCGCCAGTATGCTGTTGAAAGGGAAAGTGGGCGCCAGGCGCCTGCTGCTGATCCTGCTGGGTCTCAGCTGCAGCTGGCGAGAGCCGAGCACATGCAACATGGCGAGTCATGGCAGTGGCAGTGGAAATGTGCTCGCTCGCTTGGTCGTCGTCGGGTGGACTGACTCCGATGCGTGTGAAGTTTGTTGTTGATTTTTTCTGCATGCGATTCCCCGTGCTGCTTCTTGACTTGATTCACCGTCGTCGCTTCTCCGTGCCCACTCGATGACACTCTCTCATTCATCGTCCACGCAGCCAATTTCGCTACGCTACGATTTTAATCATTCGCTCTTAATTTAACCTAATCTAATCATTCGTTATCTATTCAGTCGGTAACTTATTCCTCACTGGAAGTCACGCATTCCACGAACTCAGAAATTCCAGCCGATCGATTTCAATAATAGCAAATCAGAGAAGATGCCTTCGGCTTCAACATCGGCGAGTGGTGGTCAAACCACCAAAAATGGAAAACAGGGGTCAAAGGCGGCCAGACAGGGCAAGCGACCCGATCCCACCGGAGGAGCAGCTACCAAGCTGCCTGCAGAAGATGAAATTAACAACACCACCGATGAAACTACCAAAACTAATAACTCAAAGGTCGAACAGGCAGTTCTGCGCAAGTCATCTCATGGCTCCAAGGGAGTCAACCAGTTGCCAAACAACCACGGATCGGACGACCAATTGACTGGCCTCGCTTCCCTCGAGGGATCGCTGGACAATTCCGTCGTCAAACAACTGGAACACAAGATCAGAAACCTAGAAAAGAGAAAGGTGAGGAATTAATTATATTTATTGTTAAATTCACTTTACTGCTTAGACTGTCAGCTCCAGCCATCCCAACGGTTGCATGATTTGATTATTTCGCAATTTATCCCAACGCCAATGATTTTTTGTTGCAGACTAAGTTGGACGGCTACAAGGCGGAGCAGGCAAACGGAAAACAGCTGAATGCGGATCAACTCCAGGCGGTCTCGAAGTATCAGGATGTTAAAAGCCAACTGGACTTTGCAAAGGAACTGGAAAAGGCCTTCAAGGAGACGATCGAAGCATCGCAAGCCTCTCTCAAGAAACAACTTACAAAGGAAGCCAAAGAACGAACGGCAGCCAGCTTGGAAAGATCGAAATTGGTGGTGACGTTCATCTCGATTCTCCGCGAGCTGGTGAGACTGAACACATTGAATCTTAACTTTCTAAATGCATTGTAAATCAGGGAAGCTAATATTTGCTAATTATTTATGATACACCAGACGTCTGAGGAAACACGCCGGGATTTTAGTGAAGGCAAGAACGGTGCGGTGAAACTTTCTGAAGACCAACTCAACTGCTTGACTGAACTGCAATCTGTAACGGTCGACGCCAACTTGTGGGATGACAGCAATCTGGAGATGGCTACCGAGCGCCTTACGAGTCTGATCGGTGAGTAAAGAATCAGTACACGGAATGCGGAAGACGGAAGCATCATTTTATTGAATTCACGAGTAATTCCAATTCTAATTATTCACATTGCTGTTGTTGTCGGCATTTAGATGAACAAACGAAGACTGTTTGCGGCAACATGACCTACAAAGAAGCAAAGGAGCTGCTGCTCGAGTTGTCAAAGTCGGAGTATTTCAAGTCTGCTAGCGCTTCCGAACGCCGCTTGAAGAAGGAACAAGAAGAGAAGGAGAAAAAGGCTATCGCAGATGCTCAAACTGCTCGGGCTTTCAAAGATTCTTCAGCGACCGAAGTTAAGGAGACTTTGGTGAGTTGACACAATTAAATTGAAATGAAGAATTAATCTCTAAATTAAAATTGCCAATTAGAGTCAGAGCCAAATTATACAAAGCTAAAATCGATTAATGTGAAGTAAGACGAACTTCACTGTAAAATAAAACTTCATTAATTCAAAATTAACGGACTGTTAAATTATTTGTTGCAAAGTTAAAACATTGAATTCAAAATTAGTACAGCGTTAGAAATTATTTAATGCAAAGTTAGAATTTAATCAAGACAAAATTAATGGAACCTTAAAAATTAATCAATGCGAAGTTAACGGTTAAATACTCCCAAATTTTTAACACACTAAAATTAATTACTGCAACTTAATAGGACGTTAACATTTTATAGCGAGCCTGTTTTACTGCAAAGTCAAAAATTAATTAATGCAAAATTCATACAACCTTAAAACTTTTTCATGCAACGTTAAAAGTGAAATGCAAAATTAATAGAACGCTAAAAAATTATTGCAAAGCTAAACACTAACTAATACAAAACAAGTTGAGAACTTGAACTAAAGTTTAGTTTAGAGGTCTAAGATAGGACAGTAGAGCTGATTATTAATGAAGTTGTGAATTAATTAATCTGATTATACGTTGTCTTATTTCAGCGCGCCTACACTCTGGAGACCCAAATGGATTTAACTCGGGTCGATCCTGCCGTGGTTGCTGTTTCCTACACAGCGCCGATTGTCTCTCATGAAAATTCGGCATCTCGCTTCAACCCGGTCTCCCGAACCGAACAGCAGCATCACGGCCAAAGCCAGGCGCCAATGATGACGCACGGAGGCGGCGGTGGCGGTGGCGACGTTAACTTGAACAGCTTGTCGTTGAAGGAGGAGACCATTGACAACTGGACCAACCCGCCGCCAGCCCCTCCGGTGACGGCGACTCAAGAGTGGTCAAAACTCGGAGATGGGCCGGCAAACAACGCTGGGCTCAACGAGGCTGAAGGCAAGAACGACAAATTGCACCTTGCGAGCACAATTAAAAACGCTGAAAAGTAATTCCATGCTTCTTTTGCTCATAGGATCAGGAATAGACTTTGAATTTCAAAATCGGCGCGATGGCGATCGCGCTCAGTATCACAATCGTGGCCGTCAACCAGCGGCCGTCCCGGTGAACAACGGCTATCGTGGCTCTCCAAATCAGTACCAAAAGCCAGGTGGCAATCTCAATGGCAAACCCCACGAGTCGAATTACGACGGACGTCCGCGCTACGACCGCGGTGACAATATATATGGTAGGTGACAATAAATGTACATTTTATTTATTAACTCAAGTTACCCAAAGTTTTTAAACAAATGCTGATGATTGATGAAGAGATTAGCCACTAATTCGTTTGCTTCTTTTGATTGTGTATTCCAGGAGAATTCCGTGGTCAAGGCGATCGTGGCCGTGATCGTCGTCAGTTTGGTTTCGGGAACCGCAACGACGGAGGAGTTCGTTCCGATGGTGGGAATTCGTTCATGAATCAGCGTTACCCTCCGTCCATGCAGGGTCCAAGGGGAGGTGTCGGGCGTGGGTCGGTTGCGGGTCGTGGCGGTTTCCGCGGCGGTAACGGTGGTGGCATGTTCCAGTAACCAACCAACACCAACTTTTGCAAATTACAGAACGTTCGTACTACAAATTTCATTCTTTTACATTTTTCTAAGTGTTCTTAATTTGCGATAAATAAAAGGTGCATCAAAATCTCGGATTTTATTCAATTTCGCATGTAAAACTATTTATTCAAAGACCCTTCATAGCCTTCATTCATCTCTGAACACTCTTTAATGAGAATGAAATGCAAAAAATCGACTTCCTTTCAGCAACATCAAATAACCGAGGAGTTTTTAGTTGATTTATTTAACTCAATTAATTTAAAGTATACAACATGTGGAAGTCGACATAAAGACATCAGCTTTAAACAATCAACAGTATGGAAATTGGTAATAAATCCTTGTTGTAATATTTTATTCCGTTGAAGAGGTGGAAACTTCTTCGTCCGCATGGAGCTTTTCCTCGATGCGGTCCAGCTCGTAGCGAAGGTCGCCAAACTTCCGCTGGAGCTCCTTTTCTTTCTGCTGCTGCTGCTCGACGTCTCTTTTCAGTGCCTGAAGAACAAGACAAATTCTTTACATTGATTAATTCCTCTCGCAATTAATTTTGACAATTTTGAACCGTTGATTACCTCAACACGCTGTGGAATTGCCTGATTTTCCATTTTCTGGAGGAACTCGAACGTCGTTTTTTCCAGCATGAGCGCCTCGAAGGTGTCGGTGGCCGACTGGAAGTTGTCGAGTTCTTTCCGAGCCAGCGCCTGATACCCGCCCGTCAAAGTCTTGATCTTCTTCTCTACTTTGCCTGCCTTCTTCGCCTCCCGCTGCATGTGATTTCTATTCTGTTCCAACTTCTTCTCGAGGGCCTCCAGACGGTCTCTCTTTGAGGCCAGTGAAGCACGCGTGTAGCGATTCTGACTCGGGAGGAAAAGGACCTTTACGAAATCACAAATTAAAATTATAATTGTTGCAAGACAAATTGATTCTTAGGTAGTTGTTCAAGTGCTTCGTCTCACCTGCGAGTAGCATTCTTCCCACACCTGAGCGTACCCTTCTGGAGTCAATTCTCCATGACCCATGCCCTTCTTTACAACCTGCATTTCCTGCTGCAACGTCTCCTTCGCCTGCGTGTCAAGAATTACCGATCAATTATATAATTTTAGGCCGCCACACCAACACAAAATTGTTAAGGCAAGGCGCCAACATAATATGTGGGCCTACTGCGTTCAAGTCTTCCAAGGAGAATTCTTCGTAGTCGTGAGCTTCCAAGTAATTCTCGTGGGCTTCCAAGTTGTGAATGAAGCGTTCGCCCTTCCGCTTGACGATTTGATTATCGTCCGGAGCAACCAGAGCGTCGTGATGCAGCATAAGAACCATCTCCTGCTTAATCAGCTCCTCCGCCTACACAAACACAAACACAATCTGAATCTCTCAATCGCAATTTTCACCGTTGCACTGCGCTCATTCGGCGCTTACCTTTTGCAGCTCGGTAAGTTGTCCCATGCCACTTGGGCGCAGAATTGTCATGTTGACGTCGCGTGGTCGTGGGAAGTCTCGCTGCACAGCTTGACAGAGTTTCTTGAACTCTTCACGGCGGCGTTCCTGGAGCTCCTCGTTTCGCCGTCTCTCGACATCCGCCTGGTCCTCCACCCTCGACTCTGGCTCTGGCTCGTGGTAAGCAGCTTCCATTTCATCGTCCCCGGGAAGGGCGATTTCGTAGTCATTCTTCGGAGCCGGGAGGGAAGTCAGCGCCTCCTTTAGGCTGGCCTTCGTCTAACAAACCGAAATAAATTAATCACATGTGCACATGTTCCAGTCTTCTTCGCGCTTTCGCCTTCGCTTACCTCTCTCATCTTCGGAGTGCCTGAGACAGAGTCGCCGTCGTCCTCCGTGTTGATGTTCAGCTGGTCGCGCACTGGCGTCTGTGTCGCGCCGACAAGTTTGGATGGAAGCGGAGTGGCTCCCGCTCCAGGAGCCGCCGGTGTTCGGAAAGGCGTTGAGAGAATGGTGTTTGGGGTTGGAACGACCTCCTGGCGAGGAGTCATGCTGCTAAAATCACTCTGAATCAGCGGAGTGTTGGCACCACCCTTCAACGGAGTTTCGACATTCGTCAAAGCCATGATGTTCTGAGCTTCCTGCAGAATTTTGTCGGTCATCGGAGCAGGAGTTCGCGGCGTTCTCAATGAGTTGAGTGCAGGATTTGTGAGTGAGTAATCGCTCAGAAGCGTTTGGGACGCCTTGCTCCCCGACTCAATTGCAGCGTCCTTGGCGGCTTCCGACACTTTTCCCAACTTGACGACTTGTTCCAACTCGACGTCGGAAATCTGTGGCTCCGGCAAAATGAGCTTCGACCTCTTCCTTTCCAGTTCTCCACCCAAAACCATGGCGAGGGGCAGGTCGTTCTCCTTTCGTCGCTTCAACTTTTCTTTGTCTTTCTTTCTCTCACGCTGCAACAAATTAGATGGGAATTAGATTGGGATGGCCTTAAATGCGAGCATACATTTTCTTCTCCACACGAACCTCTTCCTTGTCCTTTCTTGGCTCGCCATCCAAATTTTGCTGTCTCAATCTGGTAAAGTCTGGATGCATCGGGTCAAAAGACTCCGTCGCAGTGTTGTAGAAACCAGCCGCAGGTTGCTTCTCAAAGGGAACTTCAGCATTGTAGTCGATTTGTCTTTTCTTGGGTCTCTTCTTCCTCGAGCCGATTCCAGCCATGCGAAGTTCTCGACGCTTTTGCAGCGCAGCGAGTCTCCGAGCTTCCTCCAGCTGCTTCTCTCTGGCTTTGCGCTTGGCCTTCTTTCCCTGCGTATTGGCCAGGCGGGCTCGTGCTTCAGACAACATTTCCAATTCTAGAAAGGACCCAGGAGATTAATTAGGTAATGCCTGAGTCATGTCTTTAGCCGTGACTATCAAGTACTTAGAATATTGTGCATTCTTACCGTCTTCGTCCATGTCCTTCGGATCTGGGCGAGCTGGTTTCGTTTCAGGATTCGGATCGATTTCTCCTGGCTTCAGCTTTCGTGGGTCTTCAAACACATCCTCTCCTTCCTCCTTTTTCTGAGCTTGGTCCCTGATAAATTACAACCATGGGTGTCAAGTCTTTGAACTTAATACTATGATAAGACAACTGATTGCAGATTGCGTATCAATATTATTGAGTTAAACTCACAGAAGATTTTCGTAGCGTTCCAAGCATTGTACAGCAGTTCTTCCGATGATCGGAGCAATAGTTCGCCACTGAGTTGGCATGAGTTTGGCCAAATGCAGGAGCTTCTCGTCCTCCTCTCGACTCCATTCCGTCTTCTTAATGCTCGGGTCCAGCCACTCGTACCAACGGGCTTTACACTGCTTTGCCGATTTTCGGTGAAGCAGCGAGGCAATTCGTGACCACTGGTTTTTGCCATATTTCATAACAGCGGCCTTCAGAATCTCATCCTACAAACCAAATAGATGGGAATTAAGCATTAAATGTCAAGCTAATGTCATATTGGAGCCATAAATCTCGAATATAGCTGAATTACCTCGGTGTTCCGCCAGACACCTCCTTTGATCATTACTCTCGGCATCTTGAATAATTGCTTTCTTCTTGAAATCGGAGCTAGTCAGTCGGCAGATTCGGTGTAAAAAAAAAGCCCGATCTTTATCTTTCCTATCAAATTATCAACAAACTGTCAACCGTTTACCACAAATTCACTGCTCACTGATCGAAATCACGAATTAGCTGATTCCCTGCCTATTTTTCTTGGTGATACGATGATCACAAATCAGTTTTTTAGTCGGCTTTCTTCCTGCGCTTGCTTCGTCGTAGTCGAATGCTATGCTCAGCATGCACGCGAATACGCTACGCTTTATTCCGCTGTTTACTGGCTAATGAGGGTTTGAATCGTGGCGCTGGACGTGCCTCTCAGCTTTGTTTCACTTCGTGCTTTGTTCGAGGAATTCGAATGTACCGTTATTCAGCCCGTCACGTCCGTCGATCATAATCTTCGATTAAATGCAGACCTGAACCAGGAAAATAGTTCAAAACTCTTTCCCTTGGAGCATCGTTGACCATTCAAGTGTCGTCTTTGTCCTGTAATAATTTTCGCATGAGTTTCCTTGTACCAATTAAGAAATGAATGAACTCTGCGAAAGCTGCTGCGATCCGCTCTGCCTTGATCTCGTAATATTTTGTGGTTCACTTCCTCGTGTGTCATGAAAGCGAGCGTGATCCAGTCGATCTTGGTTGCTCACTCGTTATCAATTTACCGTTACGCTGGCTTGTGACTATTGTACCTAATAAATGAGAGACCAATGAAGTCAATCTTGGCTCACTCTTCATCAATTTACCGTTATTCTGCGTTTTGACTAATAAATTAGAGACGAATAAAGTCAATGAACTCAAGTCTTGATGAATCGTTTCACTTTCTTTTGCCATTTCCATTTTGTACCTACGATCAAAAGTAATTGCAAAAATTGCAAGATTTTAGGCGATTTTAGGATTCACTGGCGTTTCGTCAACGATCAATCAGTCTTTTTGCAGGAGTCTCGATCCGAAATCATCCAGAATGGTAGGGGAAAATGTCGTCAAGAAGCCGTTCTCTCTTCGAACGCCTCAGATCGTGAGTGCGTACTTCGGTTCGCTGCCTGCCGTCCCGAAAATTCCAGCGTATAACCCGGCCTCCGTCTTGGCTCGCGGGACTCGCCCAATCTTCTCCCTGAGAGAAAGCATTCTCAAGACGATCCTAGGCAATCGGCTCTCGCTTATCGTAAGCCAGGCAGGATACGGGAAAACGACGCAGGTGAGTAGATTGGCATCCCTGCTCGAAAAGTCCTGATTCACAGCGTCGAAGGAGCTGATGTCGCATTCTAAAGTGATGATGTTGTTCTTATCTGAAGATTTCGCAAGCATAATCGCCCGCCTTTGTTGTTGATACGAATTTCAGGTTCCCCAATACCTTTTGGAAATCGCTGAGGCCGTCCAACACACGACTCGCATTATTTGCGTGGTTCCCCAACGAATTCAGGCGGCCGCCATGGCGCAGAACGTGGCTGCAGAGCGAGGCGAGAAGCTGGGAGAAACAGTTGGCTATCACTCTCTCCTGGAAACCCATGTTTCGCCTGTGGAGACTTTGCTGACCTACACCACCTACGAAGCTCTTTTGCGTGCGCTAATAATCTCCAGCAACTTGCTCGACACCACATCCTGGATTTTCGTGGACGAGTTGCAAGAGCAGGACCCGCTTAGCGAGCTCCTGATTTTCTACCTCGCCAGGGCACTCACAAACTTCCCGGCGCTGCGAGTTGTCGTCATGAGCTGCAACACAATCGACCGCCTTAAGCTTGTGAAGCATTTGCAAAACACTGGAGAGACGTCCTTCGGTGTGATTGCGATCCCAGACGGCCCCTCGCCGAAAATAGATCACATGCCCTCGCTTCCAATTCCAGAAGACACGCAATTCATGGCTGGAGTGAAGAGCATGCAGCTGGCGGAGGTTGAGGGCGAAATGTCGGTGAACTTTGAGGTGCTGACGTGCTACGTGTCCTACCTCCACTGTCTGAAACCAAAATGTGACACCATGCTCGTGTTTCTGCCCGAGTACGACAGTCTAGTGACGATGAAGCAAATGATTTTGCACCACTCCTCCAGAAAACTGCCTGACGGGTCCTTTGTGCTCTTCCTTTTGCACTCTGAGAGCAAAACTGGAGACTACGAGAAGATTTTCGACAAAAGTGCTCAGCGACAGGGAAAGAGGACGATCATTCTAACGACAGAGTTGGCGGAGACCTGCCTGAGTGTGCAGGCAGCCATCGTCATTGATTCTGGCAAGATTCGTCGACAAGTCCCAGACAAGAACGGCGTCCAGAGTCTCCTGGGCTGGATTTCGCAGTCGTCCGCCGATGCACGTGCCAAAAGGGCCGAGGAAAACGGATGCTGCTACCGAATGTACTCGGAGGCGTGCCACAAGGCCATGAGGAAATACCAGCCGCCTGGGACAAGACGCCTCGTCATGGGCAAACTCGTCGCCTTTGCAAGCTGCCTTGTTCGCGACGTTTACGCGAGCCTGGGCAGCTTTCTGCAGCCAATCAGCAAAGAAGAAATTGATGCCGCCTACAAATCCATGGCTCACCTCGGAGTTCTTGACGCCAACAGAAAGGTAAGAGGTAGGGGCATGTCTTGTGATTTAACCAGAATCTCAACAGTCTCAAGCAAGACGGGTTTTGCTTTGTAGATCACGAAGCTTGGATTTATGGTGATGAACTTCCCGATGGAGCCCCGACTCACTCGAGCCCTCATCTACGCAGTGACCTTTCGTTGCCTGGATCCAATTTTGACTTTGATTGCTGCGATGTGCCTCAAGTGAGGACCACCTCAAAAATATTTGGAGTACAAATTACAAAATGATGGGATTAACTCGTAGCTGCTTTATGATTCTCAGAGAATTTTATCTGCCAACTGATTGCTCGTTGAACAAGAAACGGCGTCGCAGGAGAAAGGCGGAGGCGGCTGCTGGTCGTGGCTCGTTCAGTGACCACTTGGAAATCATCACAACGTTCAAGGTTCACAATTCTGCAACAAGTTCTCGTTCTCCACAAGTCCGAAGCTTGAGAAGTTGTGTTTTTGAAGGGTTTCTTGAATTTTAGGAGTGGGAGGTCGTGTTCGGCTCCGGCAGCTACGCTCCGACTGCGGGAGAGCTCGTGACCGCCGCCATATTTGAGTTGGTGCATGGAATCAGGACGAATCTGGTGAGCCAGCTCCGAGCATGCGGCTACATTCAGCCGAAGGGCGCTGGAGATCTGCTTGAGCTCAACAAACACGGCAGCAACTGGGCGTTGGTGAAGGCGGTGCTGTTCACGGCGTTGCATCCACAGGTGGTCTTCGCGGACCCGGTCAAGGACAAGCTGCTGTGGCTACTGCCCGAGTAAGTCAGCTCAGCAAATGTCGCAATCGCAAGGCTAACCAATTTGGGTGCTCTTTTGATTCATAATTCTAATAATTCATAGTGAGGTCGAGAGCGAGCCCGAAGTTTCCATTCGTTTGCATTGGTCCACAATCATATCCACCGAGGTGTACTTCCGCAAGTTCAGGAAGGCCTGCATCATGTACGGCGAGCTCCTCACGGGCCCAAACGCGTCCTTCCTGAAGGCCTGCACGGTCGTCAACAACATGACAGTCTGGATCCTCTCGGGGGCCGGGCAGTCTGACGAAGCAAGACCGCAGACTGAGACGGAGGCGAAGGCAGATGACGCTCCTCCTGACAATCTGCAGCCACAGGAAAACAAAAACAGCGGCGTGCCAAATTCTGCAAATTCTGCTCAAGACTTTCTACGTGACGCCCTGATCTACGTGCCGGAAAAAGAAATCAAGAGCGAGGCAGTGCAGGAGCTCAAAAGAAAAGCCGTCGAAATGTTTGGGGCCGGTTCGCTGTCTGAAGACACTTTCCTCGTGCTGGACATGATGCGGCGTGGAGTCAAGAGGTTGTTTCGGAAGCAGGTAGAGGACCCTGGCTGCGACTACACGAAGGTAGGCCGGCTCTACTCTCCATTCCACTTGCTTGCATGCCTGCTCCTATTTTCTTGCTTCTTGCGTGCCCAAGAAACTATGAGAATGAAAATGTCTCCTTTATTTGCATCGCAGGAGGAGGAAGCCCTGCTAGTTGTGACCGGACGGCTTCTGGCCCAAGAAGACAAGGCACTGGGACTAACGCTTCCAAAAGACCAAAAGAATTTCGGCCTTAACCACTCCAAACTCATGGGCGGTGACTTGCTTGGCGTTCCCGTTGCTGGTCAATCCCTCAACCAAAATTCGCACGCGCTTCCCAGCCCGCAATTTGCAGTTTCCACTATTCATTACATGCACACCTTTTTTCGTTTTCAGGATTCCAAAATGGAAGTCAAGAAAGTCAGCTTCGCCACGAGGAGTAAAGAAAAGCACCCTTTTAGTGATTTTAGCATTGCATGGATGTTGTTACCGATCCTTTCTGATTGTACAGCATGAGTACGATTTTTACTTAGAATAAAAATTGAGATTCTCCAGAAAATGGTAAAACGCAAAATGACATGGCTGATTTTATTCATCAACTCTTGTGTCTTGGGTCGGCTGGTTGAGAACTGGTTTCTCTTAATTTCTGAAATTGAGTGCCGCAAATGGTAAATGGTAAATGATTGCTTTACATCCTCCGCTGCCATTTTATCACCTGAACAAGAATTTAGCATCACACACGTACGCTTTTGCTTTCACTACTCCATGGAAACACGATTATGCTTTTGATTACGAATTACAATTTACGACTTCCCGGTTGGAGGCAGATAAAATCAAAGACGAGCTTAATTCAAGGACGAGCTGTTAGTTAACGCCAACACCAACGTTAACGCAGTCGTGGCCGTGACTGAAACTGCGACTGCCTGCATCTTGGATGTAATGAGCAGCGAGTAACGACAGACTTCCGGTTAATTTGGCTTTATGCGTCAGCCACAATTAGCAGCAGGCAAGCAGGCTATTTTAGGACGGCCTTCCCACCAAAATCAGCGCACACACACGCCACACGCATAATTTCTATTATGAGTTACGACTCTGGATTTTTTAAAATCATTTTCCTCATTCTCGAATTGCGAATTACGCGCCACGTGCACGTGCCACACGCGAAAAACCTTAATTTAAACTTTTCAAACAATAATTTGAGTCGAGTGTGAAAGAATTGATTTCATGGCTTTTGTTCACTGAATTCACTTGGAATTCGTCAGACACCCGTGGTTTCATAGCGAGACGGCGCTAATTACAATTGGCGGCTGTTGATTTATGGGCCGGCTCAGGACAAGCTGAAGCAGCCAAAAATATGCAGAAAGAAGCTGACGGCTGGACAGATAGAAATTGAAGCCAATCCGAATAAATTTGGCATCAGACCAGCCTGTCTGCTGATTGGAGGCAAATCGGAGTGACACGGCAGGGCAGGCAGGCAGACTGGAGACTGTTCGCAGAAGCAGGCACGGAATCCAATTATTTGGTTTAGAGTCGTCGATCGGATTGCTCGACGAGAACGACTTCTTTTGTATTAGGATTATTACGAGCTTCAAACCGAGAATGAGAATGATATTTAGCCGACAGGTTTATGATGACATAATGGATTTTCCATCGATAACGAGGAAGCGGAGCAGCGCAGCGACTATCTCGTTTATTTTGAAGTCCCGAATGCGTCTCTTCAAGCCACAGGCACAGAACAAAGGCTCCCATGCCCGTCTGCCTTCAATCGCCGTTCGCATTCGTCGGCGTCCGAGACTCGCGACTCGGGCCGGACGAGATTCACAAATTCGCATTACTTCGCAAGCCGTTTCTGCCTCGCCTCGTAATGACGCGAGTTGGACGATATAAGAAGGGCATAAAAATGATTTAGCTCGTTCGTTCGCTGGTGTCTCTGCTGGAGGGCACAAATTTGCCAACTCACGATTCGTTTTACAGTTTCGAATAAAAGCGTTCACAGAAGTCGCAACTGATTATTTTCAAGGCCGGAGCAGGCAGGCAGGCAGGCAGCTTTGATGTCAGAGAGGTCAATAAAGTGACATGGCGAATGGCGAAGCAATTAAAAAAGGCGAATGGCGAATCCTTCCGAATGAGCGGAGCCCGTGCGCGTCAGTCAGGAATCGATGAGCATAAATCTTTTAGAGCCCAGCTTTACGAGCCTCTCATTTGTCAAGTCATTACGGCCTCCGAATTTATTCTTGACAAGTGTTTTCCGCGTCTGGAATTCCAGATGCTCAGCCCGGTTTATTTGCATGTGGCGAATGGCGAACGGAGTCGAGTGTCGAGTCCGAAGGCCGTGCGTGGAGAAAAACAGACGCATAAAGGCGCTCATGAAAAGGTTATGATTGGGCGGAAATGGCCCGCAATAAACTCGCATTTTTCCTCATTCGAGCACTTTATTGGATTCCTGCAGCAGCACCAGGCGAGTCGTCATTATAAATCACGGCCTTGATTTCATTGTTCTGTTCTCCTTTTACGGTAAGTGCATTCGAGTATTAAAATAAATCCAGCGTCGCGTCTTGCGATCGAGCCAAGCCACGCAACGCAAAGCAATGCATACATACGCATCGGAGCAGTCTGCAGTCTGTGAGCTCTGCACGCGTTTAGCGAGGAATTACGATGATTATGATTACCAGTCCAATTTCCATTCAAATCCGGATTTCAGAAGAGACCTTTGTGCGGGCAGATCCCCTTAGCTTTGCTCTGCTCTGCCTTGACATTCCAGCCGTCAAGATGAGGACAAAGCAGAAACAGGAATGAAAAGAGCCTACTTCTGGTCTGTCGTCTCGTATCTGCACTTATGAGTCGAATAAGTCGAGTAAGTCGAGTACCTACCTGCTTTCTTTTCTTTTCTTTCTCTCCTTCTTTGGCCTCGAGTCTCAGAATCTACATAACCCAATAAATGTTCGCTCACGTACGTAATACTCGACTGTATAAATCTATGCTTGCCTGGCCTCCGCACGTCGCACGTGGACAAGCAGGCAGATTTTCTTCGGAGACAAGACGGACGGACTGACGGGCTCTTCGGATCAAAATCATTTCGTTCAGTCGCTGCAATTGAGAATATCAAGATTCGACGCAAGATATTTTCTCGTCTGAAGCAAGTGAGTCGGAAACTGATCCCTCTCTTTTCTCCAGCTCCTCCGCGTTCGCTCGCTGCCTGCCGCTGTCATTTAGTTCGGAGCAGAGCAATCAAACAGACGACGCGACGGCGAGTCTCCAAACATAATCGTAATGCTCGCAAATCTCAAATCGCAATGATGGCAATGGCCATGGCGAACGCGATGGCGGGGTATTGCAGGTAATAAAACCAAAACTTTTCTCCTTACGAGCGACCAAGCGAGCGACTGGCGCGATAAACGGGCGAACGCCAAAAGTCAGCCAAAAGGCGCAGGCAGTCGAAGCGTCAAAGGCTTTCGCTACGTTTTTCGTCGAAGGCTACTCTTTGGCGATCCTTTGCGTGGCGGGCCTGATTAATGGGCAGTTTGAAAGGCGAAGGAGCGCTACGGCGTACGGCGAGGCCTGATTTTCGGATCTTCGACTGACATGCAGTCGAATGAATATCGACCTCTTCGACTTTACGAACAGGCGAGTCGAGATTCCTGCGGCGGCAAGCAGCCAGGATGCTTCTTACCGTGGCGTCATCAGCTGGCTGGCATTGCCATTTGCCATTTTTGCCATTACATTGCCTTTACCTTCGCCAAGAGAAAGGTGGAATGAAACCGAAATGAATTGAAAAATAAATCCGACCGGACACTTGCCGAACTTTTACGTCTTCTCTTTGTTTGTGCCTGCTGTGCAAGTCGATGCTAATAAATTTCAAGTGAAGCGCTCGCTCAGAGGTTGGCAAGATCCGCGAAGTCGCAACGCAACGTAAAGAGAGTGGGAAGACGTTACCATTGTTTTTCTTTTACTTTGTATCTCATTCAAAGGGATTTTTGTGCCTGAGTGTCTTGAATTATCCCCAAACTTTTGTTAACTACTCAATCTGGTGCAGCAGCAGCGGGCACGTGGGCACATAAATTGCGGACCTGGAGCAGCGCCTGCAGCGACGCGCCCGTGGGCGCACCTGCGCGTGCACTCCAATGAATACGAGTTTAAAGGAAATTAGGGCAAAAGTTCAGCCAAATTCCTGACTGCCTTGGAGAAGATAAATTCCTGCTCTCATTCCCTCTTTATTAATTGACACACGATTTCTTTCTTCTCCGCAGATCGCATTAACAAAACCAAACTTCTCCTTTCGTTGCGTTGCGTACGTTTGCAGCGCAGCGGGTATTTTTAGTTTCGCCTCGGCTCAGGACTTCACGCACTCTGACACAATCACAAAGCAATCACGAGGCGAATCGAGCAGTCCGAAGCCAAAGCCAAAGCCGAGCAGAGTCCAATGCCAATCGCACGATTTATTGAACTTTTAATCCGACCTTCGGCCGAGCCGTATCTCCGAAATTCGCGTATTCGAGTCGAAAGTGTAGCAGTCCTTGCAATTACGGAGAAGCCCCTACAGAAGAAATCGCGAGTCGGAGCCAAGCGCCGTGAGCCCCGGCGTGACAACTTGAAAGAGGCAACTTGCGAGTAAAGTTTTGGCCAGTAGTTTAAAGTGCGGTATGATTTATTTAAAGAGTTGGAGAAGTTTCATTATTTTACATAAAAGCAGGATGACTTTTAACATGTTTTGGATATTTATAAAGACCAAAACTTTGGGCCGCCTGGACTCTCACCGGAACGCCGAGGCAAGCATTGCATTGTGCTATGGCGTGACGTGGCGGAGATGCAAATTACGCGCTCGAGAGCCGCGGCTATTTAGCATGCAGGCCGAGACCGATCTACACATGTTATTAGGCCGGCCCAGCTACACTTCGCAAATTACGTGCACGAAATTCCATTAAGCCAATTAGGAATATTAAACCAATTTTATTAGTCTGATCCAGAGCGAGGTGCTAAAACGGGACAGGAATGTGAATTTACGGATGGGAAGAGATGACAGGCCCGATTTTAAGTTTGCGCTTGCGGATTCGGGTGGGAGATGGACGGAGGACAAGTGTGCGAATTATTACTACACTAATGGCGAATGTTTCAGATGACGACCATTTCGTCGTGTTTTGCGATGACGATAACATTTATTAATATTAATATAAACAACTGTCTGCCATCGCCATCAGCCAACTGCTAGGATGGACGTCGAGCAGAGTGCTGCTGAATGCTGAATCATCGCGGGTGCCAAAAATCCTTGCTAAAGACGACCGACGTGTTTCTTCTTGTAAGTGGCTCTCCGCGCATGTAAATGCAAATGTTCAAAGTTTTGACTCGCACAACCTCGTCTTTCTGCTGTGACACATTTACAACTCCGCTTTGTCTTGCGCTAATGTAGCTTGACTTTGGATTTCATTCAAAAAGCAGTAGGCAGGCAGGCAAAGGTGAAATGTAACTCGGCTGCCTTCTCGCGCGAATTGATAAAATTTGGACTCTCTTCTCGCGTCTTGCGTCTTGAGAGATGACGGCCTGACGGCGTCGTCGTCGTCGCTGTTTGCTGCTGCTGTGTAGGCAGAATCACGATAAATCGAGCGACTGAAGAAGACGCGACCAGCTGCAAAAATAAAATAACAAGCGAGGTGAAGAAGATGAAATCAAACTCCTGTTCGCAGGAGTAAATGAGAGGGTCGGTCGGTCGGAGAGCTCGCTCGCGGAAACTGCCACTTGCGACTTCATTTGCATCTGCCAAACACAAACACGATGCCAAGAACGTTCTGCTGGCGTGATGCACTCTCGCCTGGACTCGGGGTCTCATGTTCCGTCGAAGCCCGTCGAAGGTCGGACAGACTCCGTGGCCATAAAATCCGGCATAAAACACTGGTTTTATGCTAAATACTAAATGCTAAATGGTCGGGCAATAAAATTCGGTCTGACGCAATTCGCGATCTCCGGCTGCCCAAGCTCAATTTGGTCTCAATGGAGCTATGGCCATAAACCAGGTTTACGGCCGGAATGACAAAGCAAAGAGCCATGAATCATCGCAGTCGCAGCTGCTGCGCCTCGGCCATAAAGATTCCGTTTGATGGGCTGCGAAGATTCTGCAGATGCAAAGTGGCGTGAATTGTGAATTACGAATTACAAGATACGGAAATGTCTTTTCGTCTTTTTATGCAATCTGACTGCCTGCTTGCCATCATCACCAAATTCAACACGGCGTGGCCTTGGCTGGAGCGTTTACGAGGCCGTAAAGCAACGCGATCGCTCGCTCGCGTTGACGCTCATAAATAAAAATATGGTTCGAGATGAGGAAGAAATGAGATCTAATTTTAATACTCATATTTTGCGCAGAGTATTTTTAACCTCGCATTTTCGCTCTGCACTCGCGCCCCCAGAAAAGTGCTGCTGCTCTGATATCAACGACAATCTTTATTTTTGGATTTCGCTTGGCAGACCACATTTTTGTTGACAGTCCAATGCGGCTCGAGCGTTTAATGCGCCCATTTCAATTCAGTGCAGGCATGCGGACGGCAAGAATTTAATAACGACGGAGCGGAGCGAACGGCGAATGGAGAACGGCCGAGCGGCCGACTGCAGCGACGGTCGTACTGGCTGCAGGAATGTCTGCGAGTCCAACAATTACTGCGCCCGTAATCTTATTACGGGCAGGAATTCGAGCCTGCCAAGGTCAGCCAATTTACGACGAGCAAGAAGGAATTGAATCGTACCCCAGCATTTTCACACGCTCATTGTTGGACGCAACCAATGAAACACGCATCTGACCAGAGATTCATCCATGGAGCGAAAACGCGCGGTTTGTCGTCAACAACCAATATCGGCAAACATATTTGCAAAATGACTCGCAAAATGAGTTTTGCGGGGAGAGTGCTCACCCGCAAATTACTTCTCGAATTGCTTCATGACTTTGAAGAGGTTTTCAATTTCCCTGTGCAAATACGCGACTGCAATTCATCCGCGCAAAGAGACGCTGCTTCTTCTCCTTTGAAAGCTGTGAAGCTGTTTATTCATGACTCAAGCGCATTCGCTTATCTCCGATTCGCATTTTCCGGTTTTTGACACACACGAACGCGAGAGAGCTCCAGTACGGAGTTTATGAGGCGGGGAGTCGCTCGGGCG
>WIXG01000394.1:0-66961 GCA_009869945.1 Mesaphorura yosii | reverse complement strand
AGCTTGTTGGAGCCCTCAACTGGAGTTGGGAGGATGGAGATTCCCTCAACTGGGGCAATGTTTCCTCCGTGACCTCCAGATTGGACCGGGAGGATGGAAACGGCTTCTTGAGTTCGTTGGGCTGAAATAGAGTACATGTTAGTTTATATCTGTGTGGTAATTTTTTGTGAATATTCGTGTATTACCTGGCACTGGAGGGAGGCTAATCACTGGTACGGGCGCGGAAACTTCCGGCTGTGTGGGGAGAATCTCAATTTCCCCTGGGCCGACTGGGAGAATTTCGTAAAGATCCCCGGAGTCATCGGATACTGAAACACCTTGCCAGAAATTTACTCTCACGCCCTTGTGTGAGATACTGCTGGCAGAGACGTTCAGGACCAGGACAGACAGCAAAGCAATTGCCAGCTTCATGTTGAAAACTTTTGTAGGTCGTCTAATGTACTAAACTTTAGTTTGAAGTGGAATTTGGCTGGACTTTGATGACAGCAAATTTGTGACTGAATTAGGCTTGGAATTTCTTCTATCCACTAAAAGAGGACAAAAGGGAATGGTTTCGACGTGTTGAATGAAACCTTTTTATATCAAACTTTTAGTTTTCGGCTTAATATTTCACATGTCATGATTAGCACTGTGCTACCGGTCTGGGGTTTAAATGATGTTCGTCATTTGCTTTTTTTTTATTGCACTGAAGCTGAAATCGTTTTGATCTCTGCTATTCAAAAATCTCACAAATGTTGCCGTTATATTTTTCGTTGATTCCTGCCAATTGAGGACTGAAAATGACACAGCACTTAACCCCAAATCCCTGTGAGGACCGAATCGCTACATGATGGCCTGATCTTCTTTGTCGGAATTTTTCACACCCGTTTAAATTGCGTATACAGTTGGAGACCATAAAAAGGCTGGATTACCTTTTTTCTGATAGGCAGTGGAAGGATGCGCAGGTACTGGCAGGAGTGCGCAATCAGGAGCTCTCTCGGATTTTTGGTATTACACTATCTTTCAGAAATGACGCAATTGATTTTTATACCAAGTTGAAGTCGAGTCGTCGGCCGCTACACAATGAACATTCGAAGTGTATGGTCCAACTGACCCTGCATCAGTTCTTCTGAATTCATAGGTCAATCTTTTTAATCTGCTGGCAATCGAGGTTTAAAACGCGTAGTAGTGTCCTTCAGCGTGGTCACGTTCAAGTTCAATCGTTCGAACCGCCTGACGTGGTTTGTGGATGAGCCCCGAAAATCATGTGCGTATTTGCAATTTATTAGGGTCTTAGAGGTTCATTTTAATTCCCGCAAGTGAGCCGGCCGTAGCTCAATTGTTTAGGCGGCTAAAGTTGTTGGTTTCAAGAATTTTTGGATGGAAAT
Organism: Mesaphorura yosii; assembly: GCA_009869945.1. Taxonomy (NCBI): domain Eukaryota; kingdom Metazoa; phylum Arthropoda; class Collembola; order Poduromorpha; family Tullbergiidae; genus Mesaphorura; species Mesaphorura yosii. The sequence continues at coordinate 65,594 of WIXG01000394.1, read as the reverse complement.
CAGGCACCTATCGACCTCCGCCTTCAGATCTCTTGGCCTGTGCCTCCGTGTGCAACTAAATCGTCTGAAGGAGAGAACGTTCAACCAAAAAGTGTTCTGGTAAATGTTCGATAACTTTCTCCTCACAAAATCTGAGGGTGAACACTGAACCGGTGCAGAATCTTGGTACTAAGCCGGTTTTGGACTACCCCGTCATTCAATGAACAACAATTAATGTGCCATCATTGTACAATTGACACGACACCACGCTGATCCGTGATTTGTCAGCGTGTGAAATGAGCTTAAACAGTAAGATGCCGTGGCCTTTCTCCAGTTTCTCATCTTATTAATCTTGGGTCTGCTCATTAATCGTTCAGCATTTATGGACGCCATGCACGTCACGTTAAAGACAATTCAAGCGATAACGACACCAGGATTACTCACATTCAGTCGAACGTCAGAGGTTGGCCAATATTTATGAGGCTCAGTAGCCAGGTGGCTTGCTCTGAACCTTGGGATTCGTTTTATGACACTTGAGGTATGAGCAAATCCTGAAATAATTCCATGGTCGTAAATATGCCTATGAAATGTGAATGCGATAGTTTTGCACCAAACTCTACACCAACGACGCGGCTTCAGCGTTTCGAAATTTTAAGCTAGAAGTGGAAATTAATTGTTCACCAGAGCAATATAATAAAAATCGAATTGAGACATTTGCAGCTGGGTACATCACTTGATGCAGGACGCCATTTACTAAAAGATTGTTCATAATTTATTCACTATTAATTTCTTAATAATAAATTAATTACATTATAATAAAACAACAAGGTCGTATGAATTACGCCTAAGTGTGCTAATTACTTGCCTCTCAAAACCTAGAGCCTAGCAATCTACGTACTTAGGATTATATAAATTAACAATAAAATTAAAAAAGACCAACATAAAATGTCGACAGCATCAAGAAATTAGCCCCTCGCTCATGAAGTCATTTTAGACTTCCAATCTTGATTATGAGAAAGAATTGACCTATAATACCGTACACTCACGTCTAATCAACGGAGACAAAGCCACAAGCATGGAACGTGATTATAAACATTTCACTTACACAATGAGTGAAGTCCTTCATATTCTTGCCTTAATGCGATATTTACAGTTTCAATTATACAAAATAAAATAATAACGAACATCGTCTGTAATTATAACCCCTGATTCACAAAATTCATTTAAAACTTGTGTATTAAAATTTTCAATGGGTCCAGTGCTTGGGTCTTCGGTTCAACCTGCTTGAGCTTTGCAGATTGAGACATTCTCACAATGCTTACGAAAACTTATCCTAAGCTTATAAACTAATTAGGAAGAAAGTGTCCAAACTACGCACTAACTGAGCTTAGCTTAGTGAAGACCAACAATGAATTGGTAGTTGTGTTGGTATTGCAGTATTATAATAGTAATGGTATTTTGTACATTTAAAATGAGATTGAGGGTGAAGGGAACTTGATTTTCTTTACTGTAAAATGCAGTACTCTGAATTCAGTAACAACAGTGCCGGTGCCAGTCAATCTTAATAACTTCGTTTTACGTATTTCCGGTCGTAAATTCTTAAAAACACCAATAATGTTGAAAACAGGCAATACTTTTTTGGTATAAAAGGAAATGGGTGGATTTCAAGTAGCCATTAAAACGCGATCATGGATGCTTGTTTTGCAGTCCCTCAGATATGACAGGTTCAATGGGACACAGTGAAATCAGTGAGTGATAACTACTCTAAATGTAAGTCCATAAGTTTGCACCAACGTGCAAGTGAACGAATTCTCTTTGGAATTATTTGAAACCACGCACGGATGCAATTGGTGTACACAGTAAGTAGTTCTTGGAACGTGTAATTAACTATTAACTAATGCTTTCACGTCATCTTATTTAAAAAAAATTCACGTACTTAGGTTAGGAAACTACCAGGAATACTAGTATGAATTGTTAGACTGACTGCACAAGAACAACGCTGCTGTCGGTATCAGCAAGTTGTAAGAGTTGAATTAACTCTTCCAGTTTTGCGGCATATTTCTGGAATTTGGTATCATGTCTAAAAGGTACTGCCTTTGCAGCTGCTGTAGGCTTTCAGCTTGTCGTTGCAGTTCCGCTAGTGATGCTGGTGTCACTTGTTTTCCTCCGGCAGCCTGTAAAATAAAGTTGCCTTAAAATTACATTTTTGAAACAAAGGTCAAGGGCTGTCAAATGCCATCGACATCATACCTGTGCCATTGCCATTTGATAGGGATAGAGTAGCGGTGAAAACGGTAAAAGATGGGACTGCAATTGCTGGTTTTGTGGCATTCTCAGCATTTGCGCAGCTTGAAGGGCGGCTGCTGCTGCGACCGTTTGATTTAAACCTCCGCTTTGGCTGCCTGCATTATTTCCTAAACCAACTCCGGCCATTCCCATTGCACTGGCGAACTTGGCAGCCGCCTCTGCTTCCATCTTCTGTTGCTTTGTTAACTGAACACGAAAAAGGTCGACATTAAAATTAAAGATAGAGAGAAAATGTCTTTGCTAATTCCGTATTTAACTTACTCCTTTAAATGGATCAGCATTTGCTGCATTTCGCCTTGCTCGGCTATTCCCGCCTTTGTTTGACGAGGTCTGACCCTGGCCGCTACCATGAGCTGATGAACTACCTGATTGCTGATGCGAGTTACTGCTGTTGCCAAGTCCCATGTTCAAATTCTGCAGGTTTTGGTTCACCAGCTGATTCGCCATACTTTGCCCTAATGACAAGCTTAACAAGGACGAAGCTTCGTGACTAGCTGCAGCAAAGGCATCTCGTTCTCGTTCCCTCTGAAGTCTAGTTAAGAAAGAATCGCCGCCGCTGTTGCGTTCTTTGTCTCGTCTATCACTTTTGTCGTGATTATTATTGCTAGTGCTACTACGCAGGCTTAAATTATGGCCAACATTGTTGCTGTTGACATTCTTCGACGATCCCTTAGAATGCCTCTGCTGTTGTCGCTCTTGTTGCTGCTGCTGTTGAAATTGCTGCTCATGAATTTGCGCTAATTGGGCCATCTCTGCTCTTAGTTGCTGAGTGAAGTTGTGCGCATGCTGTGAACTCAAATTCAATGTTCCATTGTTTGTTGAACTGCTGTGCCCACGACTTTCTCTGCTGTTGGCATTAGAACTCCCTTGATGCGCTTGCGCAACTGCGGCAGCGGCAGACATAGCGGCCATTGCCTCGCGGATTTCGCGCTGAGCTTCCCGTTCTCTATCACGAACCTCCCGTTCACGTTCTCGTTGCTCAGCACGATGTTCCCTGTCTCGTTCCAAGCGATCTCTGTGGTGCTCACGTTCACGGTCACTGCGATCTCTGTCGCGCACCGGCAATGACAACGGCAAATTCACGCCAAGGTTAACCAATGTAGTATTTGTTGATGGCGACTGAGTAGGCGTTCGATTCCTGCCAGCGCCTGACGAAACCTTCGGTGAATTTCGCTCAGAATTCATCAAACGCTCTCGATCACGGTCATTACGATCACGATCAACAACACATGACAAAGGAGTAGACTGGCTTGGAGACGGTGTTGATGCTGCTCGCCCAGTGTTGCTGTTTCCAGCGCTTCCAGATCCCACAGGAATTATGGTTACTCCACTGCTGTTATTGTTTCCACTTCCAGAGCCACTAGGGTTGTTAACTGCTGGGCCAATATCCAATGAACCGCCTTGTGCCAACCGTTGCTCAATTTCTTGTTCCTGCTGAAGGGCTTGGACAAATGCCGTCTTGAGTCTGTTCGTGTGCTCTGCTTTAAGCGATTTCTTCGCATTGGTGGTAGCACAGATTTCACAGATCACTTTGCCTGAAATGGAAAACAGCTTGAATAAGTTCAAATATCAAAGCTTGGTTTGATTTAGTTGTTTACTGTTAGTTTCGATACTGAAAGCACGAACGTATGCTACGAGCGTGCAGAATGAAACAACGAAACTGATTTTAATCTTCCATGAGTCGTCAACATTTCACCTCATTAAGTTGAAAACCAACCGGAGTATTGAATGGTAATTTCTCATGGCATCATTCCACGTGTTTTGAAGTTACTTCTATAAATGCTCAGACGTTGACATTTCGCATTACCTTTATCCCATTTCCACATGCTTGAGAAATCAGTGTTGCACTGGCTGCATTGGAGAGCGTTTGCTGGTAGTGCCACCACATTCGTATTCGCATCCTTCGTTATGTAATCAACAACAAATTCAAGACCAATGAGAGCTAAGAATTCCATATTCGATGGGTTTGGTATGAAATTCATTTCTGGTGGCGGTGGCTTAGGAGGGGGAATTTGAAGCAAAGTTTTCTCCAGCTGCTTCCGAAGAGCTAGTTTCGCAGCCGCCTGCCGCTGCGCTGGTGTCTGTTGTTGCTGAATCTGTTCTTCTTCGCTCAACCCCAAACGATGACGGCGCTCAGCCTAAAATGAGAATAGATAACATGGTAAGTCACAGAGTCATCAGTCATAACAAGATTAGAAACATCATGTTTCGTTCGCTGTTGCAAACGAAAACTTCTAATGAATAAAAAAACTTCTGATAAAAGGCAAAACCAATGAGTGAGCAGTAAACGGAATGAACAGAACAAAATGTATGTGCACCACAGAAATCCTACATCTTACGATCCTTTTAGCCTAAAGCAAACCTAAGCAGGGAGCTATTCATTCGAACGAAAAATAAAACCGACGTGTGGCAAGTGACAATGAAACAAACCTGGTCTAAGCTTGCTGGAATTGGAACGCCTAAAGTGCTTAAATTGCTCATATTGCCAGCGTTATTATTAGCATTTCCGGCGGCAGTGGATGTCATATTGTTCGAGTTTGCTGCTCCAGAGGGACAGCTAAGAGAAGAATTCCCAGCAGAATTGATTCCTGCTGAGTGTGCACTAAGGGAGCTTAGCAAATTCCCAGCCTTTGCAAGACCCTGATCCAGGAGCATGTTTGCATTATTGTTAATACTACCCCCTGCGAGTGCCAATGTGCTATTCAAAAGGATTTGCTGTTGCAGCTGCAGTGTATAGAAGTAATTAAAAAGTGAAAAATTTGCATCATTAAATTAGCCATGGTTATTCAGGAAAGTGCAGGACACGAACGTTAAACAGGTAGGGAATGGTCTGTTATGCTCACCTCTCTTGAGTTACTGTTGTTTGAAGATCCAGAATGAGCCTCCTTTGGTATACGGTCAAGGGACACTGGAGAAACTGTCGGAGGTGGAATAGCTCCTGGTGGATTGTTTGCAAAACCCAACATCAGGTTTGTGGCGGCCGCAGCCATAGCCGCATTGCTTGAAGAATGCCGATTTGAACTGTTTCGGAGCAGTGACTGCTGTGCTAGCAACAAGTTGTGCTGCAAGGAATTTGCATGTGACGAGGATGCAGATCCTCGCTGTGGAGGAACCATTAGAGATGATACAGATGCCATATGGCTTCCCCTCGGCTGTGGTTGCTAAAGCGAAATAATGTTTTCATTAGTTTTAGTTTCTGACATGACGTTAAACGTACTTTTATCCGGGTAGGATTCTCTGCTTCTTTTTCAATGAGTCGTGTTTTGTCAGTTCCATTATTCAGATTAAGATCACGTTAAGTATCATAACCCAAACTTTTGAAACTTGTTAATTTCCCACAAGTTAATAATTCATTTCCGTTTGCGACAGGAACTGAATGGTAAGTACTTATGGGCTAACTGAGGGCAAATCGTAATCCGTAATTTTAACTTACTCCTTTCAGTATCGACGATACTTTCGTTGATGAAGAAATTGAGGAGCTCTTGCCACCTGGACCCTGAAGACCACGTCCACTGCTATTTTGCTGATTGGGTTGGGCTAAGCCAATTCCGTGAGACGTCAAACGCAACCCTGCTAAAGCGAGGTGTGAGTTTGGAGTGTTTTGAGGATGCATTGATCCACTAAGATGAGACAACTTTGGAGAAGAAGATCGATTACTTTTATGAGGGCCATTGCCAAGACTTCCAGATCCAGTTGTTACGCTTCCACCAGTAGTTCCCATAATTAAACTTAATGCTTGTGGATTTACGTTCTGTAGATTCTGCAATTGACTCAAGTAGCTTGCAGGATCAGTTCTATTTGGATTAAGTCCATGGGCCGGTACTGGCAAGCCCTGTCCATGACTGCCGGACGAATTGCTTACTTTAATGGAGCCACTGTTGGGGATAGTGGAGGAATTCATTTGACTTTGAATGTGCTGATTCTCCTTCGTTTGTGACTGCCTCAGTTTCTTCAGTAAGACCAACTTCATTTCTTCGTTTCGTAAGTGCTCTTTCAATGACGAAAGTAGCACTTCGCGTTCTTGAACTTCCTCCGGTGTCAACTCCTTTATGACTGGAAGCGGAGGCATGGGTAAATCGGTGCAATCCGTGTCTGATGCATCGTCGTCTTCCTCCGCAGTGCCATTTGCTAGCCCGTTGATTTTCGTTGGGGGCTCTTCGTCAAACTCAACTACAATGTCAGGGCTTTCTGCGTAGCTACGTTCTTGTCTGGGTCGAAGACTGCGTCTTGGCTGATAATTTGAGTTTGCACCAGATCCACATATTTGATGCTGCACGGACGCTGGAGGTTGGTAAACATTTTCTTTCTTACGCTTTAAGGAATGGTGAGGATGGGATGAACTTGTGGAATAAGGTGCTGATGCTGAGGAGAGTTGCTTCCGAGGCTTGAGAGTGTTCCGGTTATTTGAACTCGAGTTATTTGCAGCTGACCCCGACGGCATTTGGTTTTGTTGCATCTGAGAAGGAATTCCGGTGCTTAGCCCTGCTGCAGCTGCAGCGGCTGCCAAGTGCGGAGGCAGTCCAAGGGAAAGTGGTAGTTGGGAAAGCAACGCAGCGTTAGAATTGTTGGACGAAGAAGCTCCACGAAGTGATCCTGATGTTGAATGTTGCAGTAAAAGCGAGGAAGGTAACGGCGGCAGCTGTGGAATAGAAAATGGAGATATTGAAGAATTGGCGTTCGCTGTCATTGGGCTACTTCGAGTGCTGTTATTGGCGCTATTGTTAGTGCTACTAACTTGTGCTGGCGGTGTCGTGTTTGCGCTACTACTGCCAGTTGACTCGGAATCTTTAACATCACGTTCACGCAACAAATTCACCAGTCGGCTCAAGTCATGTGGTACTTGAACTTGTGGAATACTTGTATTGCTATTCGAATTGCCAGTTAGCGATGCTGCTAGAGACTGTTGTTGTAGTAAAGCTGCTGGGTTGAAAAAGGGCGAGAGTGAAGCCGGAAGAGAATCAAGACCCGCCAAGCAACCCAGGCTGCCAGCTAGCCCGCTCAATCCAGCAGGTCCCAATTGTGCCGCCAAGTTCCCAAGGCCAAAATTTGCAAGATGATGACTGAACCCAGGAATTGTATTTGGATCTTGCATCATGGCGGATGTTGGAATATTATTAGTATCACTGTGATGGTTTCTGAGAGCCTCTCGCTCCGCCCTGTCACCGCCACGATCTCGCACTCGTTCTCTCTTGCCGCTGCTGCTGTGGTGCGAACTCCTTCCATGGTGTGACGGTTGTGGAGTTGCCAGTGGACTTTCCCTTCTGCAAAAATAAGCCCGTTAGCAAGTCTAGGGTTCTAAGTAAATAATCAGCGTATAGAGTTTTCCTTACTTCACGCTTAAGTCTACAACGTCATCCATTGGCCCTTGTAAACGTCAACGAGTCACGACTCCTTCAACTATGTGGATATTGCTGGTAATTCCGAGTGAATGCGCTTCGATGTCGAATCTGTAAGTTCAAGCAATTTGGAAATTAAAACTTGTGCCGAATTCTCTCCAGTAAACTATTAAAAATATATTTGGCGAAGCTTTAGCCCTAAACCGGTGAATTTATATGCTTTGGACGACATTAAATTGTCGTCTGTTCAGCAGCAATGTGTTTTGGAGCAAAATTATTTCTAAATTGCAATGCAATTCCTGACTTGATTACTAGAAGATCAAATTGCCGACTGGCTCTCAGTTCATAAACTTCGATGCAGATACAGTACAGATGACAGAAATACCGTATCCATCGATGGATACCTCAGCGGTTTCAATATTCAATTATCCAAGACAGTGCACTGACGATAGCATTGTAAAAACGATTGTCACTAAAATTACTGCAAGACTGACTAGAAATTGGCAAAGTTTGACGTTATGCCTCAAAGACCTGATTCCAAGCTTTGATGTCACCTTATCATGTATGTCATATCCTTTAATTTCACAGTCCATACGTCGACGTCTGCAAGTCGCATAACGAGCATCACAACATATACTTATCAAACAAAGCCTAAAGCCTAAGCGTGGTTAAAAGAATTTATTGTACTGGCTAACCTTACTATTCTAATAGTAACAAGGCAGAGAACAGAGAATTGCATATCATTTCCAAACCACGCATACTGGCATACTTAATACATCGAGCATATATCATCGTCAAAGCATTTATTTGTAGTTTCAAAAATACACTTTGCACAACACAATGGCACATTCGTTCGATATTGCTTTGCTTCTTGTGGGCACGCACGGATGCAGACATAAATACTTGCTAACCTTATAAAAGTGATTACCAGCATGATTACAGAAATAACACACACAAGTCGAGTGTCAGTCATGTCACAGAAAATGAGTGCACACGAGTAGAACAGAGCAAGACGGACCCACAGCAATAAATGAAGAAGTGGAAGAGAGCAGGAGAGAATTACACAGAATTAGAACCCGAACAGGGGACCTTCCATTTTTCCGCGTCTTGTTCTCTCTTGGTAACTCAACTTCTTTCGTCTCCTTGTCTTGGTTCAGTGTGTGTAAAATTTCCTTAAAATATGTTATGCTATTTATTACCATTTTACTTTGCCAATGCGAGTGCTAACGAACAAACCACACGTAACCTGCTCCTTTTCTATTTACACTCAAAGAGTAAAATCTTTTGTAAAAATCTGGCGATCATGGCGTCCACAATGAACAGTGAAGAGACGACGACATCGACTCACCCGCAACAGTGCGCCATGCACAAAATAATAAAATATGCATAATACATGAGCATTGCGAACAATCGAAATAATTAGAAAAGGGCACGGAGAGTAACACGACAAATGCTATAAAGCAGCCTTTTACGCGCTTGGCGTTCGAATTAACGGCATATTGCATTTGTACAACATTCAATTCTTTTATACATTTATTTGCAGCTACCACTGACCAAAGTTGCATTAGAGCTATTCTCGATAATTTAATTTTAAACTGTAATTTATCTAGACTTGGTCGCCTTTTGTGTTTTCCATTTCGCAGTACGTACAGCGGAGATTGATATCTGGTGCAATTTTGCTCATTTGCCAAGAAAATCAGGAGGACCGTCACCGTCATCCATCCACATCACAGCATCAACGATTCATCAAACGCTATCGCCATTGCCACTCGCCGCGACTTGACGCTTGTGATGCGGCGTTTGCTTGTAATGGCTGCCACCTTCTACAAGTTGTACATAATAATCACCTATTTTTATATTAATTTTTTTGTCTTTGACTTTGCGTGAGACTCAACTCTCTCGCTCTCCGCTGCTCTCGTCAAGCAGAAGTTGAAGCTAACCCAAAACCCAGCAGCATTTTTGCTATTGTTTATCAAAGGGGGTTGGATGACATGGGATTTGGATTGGAACGTTTAAGTTGTTGTCTTCTCTCTGCACTCTGCTTGTGCCCACCGCTGCTATAGCCATCTGCACTGCCTGTTCGACTTAGATTGGCAGAAAGGAGCATTTATTTTGCGCACTCATTATAATTATTACTGACAAAATATTAGCATGTACTGTGCAGAGTAAGAATAAGAGTTTATCACTTGAATCCAAGCTCACTCAACAGCAACAGTGGAAGAGCGAGCAGAGGCTGTCTATTCGCCATCGCCATCATCGTCAAATTATCATAAATATGAAATATGTATAATTTAGGTTCAAGCTCGCTTGTAACAGAACTGCAAATGCAAAACCTATTTACTTCAACTTTACAATGGCTTTCTTTTTTCCTTACCGTCGTCGTGTCATTCTATTCTAATTAATCCATAAATTTACGCTACCTTCGTCAATAATGTGGCAATGGCAATTACGTGTGCGATTCTGATACCGCGAGTCTCCTGTTATTGTATAGCAGCCATGCTCATTAACTTTAAAACGCAGTTTCTATAATTCGCTTCCCCTTTTGCACTTTTCCGAATGTCTCCCAGTCAGCCTTGTCTTGTAACTGCCGTGCAATGTTGTAGGTACAATACGACACTTCTCACAATCACACTTTATAATTGTAAAAATGGATAAAATGGCCTTGATCTCTTTCGCCCATAACGCTCGTGTGATCAACATGTACGATTAGCACATGACATGATGTCATCACAGTGCACTAATGCTTACTCGGTCCCGAAAATTAATATCAAAGTAATCAGTTTTCAGTTCGTGATACTGCCCATTAGACGAGGAGAAGGTGACCAAAGGCATGCTTAACGGAAATTGCTGGCCGACTAAAATGATCAAACTCGTGTTAATACTCACCATTACATTACATTCTGAATTTTGGAACCTCAGCCAAGCCATCTTGATTATGACCAAGTGTAACCAACTCATTACAATGATTAATACGTCACTGAATGATGCTTCGAAATTCCGAAATCGATGGCCGCCTTTTACCTTATGCTTCTTTAGTGTGATGCCATTGAGGCGTTGTTATCAAATGAGACCAATACGATAGTAATTATGCATCTTAATTTATAATTCCATTGATTTTGGATACATTTGACAGTGACAGAGTTTGGAGCAGTTGGTGCAACAAAATGAGATGACCGGGATAGATACAGATACTAAGAATTGCATGGCCTAACAAAACGCCCGCCCGTCATGCAAATCTGTTAATGCTCTAGTTGAATAACTAATATTCAATATCTTGCCATGCACAGTGCTGGGCTTAGGATGACCCGTACCTGTAATCAGGAATTTGAATATCCAGTTGCAATTATATCGTCAGTAGCCGGTGGTTGACAAAGCTAGGGTTGATTGTCAGCTTCTGAGCCCGGTTTCAACGCACATAAACTAGAGCATGGATATGTCAATCATCCACAATTTCCACACCTTGATAGTGACCAACTTCACATTTAGATTGAAATTGCTGTCCACCTGGGATGTGATTTAAGGACTCAATCGTCCATCCAATCAATAAGGTGTGCCTGGTGAAAGTTTAGAAAATAGCTATTACTTTTCCTTTCCGAAATAGATATTGCCGTATTCGTAGATGCAGCACAGGGGCGACAGGGGCATTTTATGCACTCTTCTAACTATTTTGATTAAACAATCAATCGACGAATTTATACAATAAATTGTCAAAAATTACTTACTCAAATGTCAACAGGAAAATTATTCCAAAATCGCATACTTGATCAAATGCCCATTCAAATTTTCGGCATGGCTGGATCCGGAAGAATTTAAATTAGCAGGTATGTGAATGCGCACTAAATGTCATTTCACTACCGCCGCTAAGAGACTACAACGGAAATTGTCTTCTACGTCGTCGTCGTCAGTGTCCACTGTCATTCGCGTATTCGACCACCAAATTGCACTAAAATGAATGAATTTTGTATTTACACAAGCACTGTTGTTGTATAGCACGGTAAAATAAATAAAATCGAAACTTGACTCTGAGTGGTGCGAACAACTAATCAAGTTTGACTTGGCTCGGCTCGTACGTGGCCCGAAGGGGGCGACAAGATCACAAGATGACCGACGAGTTGAAGCCCAACGCAATGGTAATTAGAGTTAAGTTGGGTTAATTAATTACTGTTGCACAGGTCGAGAGATGCTGTGGAGGAGCGCATTAATAATTTTTGATTTGGGTTGGTGGTGGTGGTGTGAATGTGAATTAATAAGTACTCAATATGGCGAGTCAATGAGCTCTCTTGTGTCTTGTCTCTTCTTAATATATTTTTTTCCTCTTTATACATTTTTCTCTATTCTCTCTTTCACTCATTGCCCATTGCGATTGCAGTCAGCGGGCGCAAAGTGAAGTAAAGCAAAGCAACGCGAGCGAGCCAGCATTATTTGGCATTAGCATTGCATTGTAACAAATAGGCAATGATATTAAAGGTATACACACAAAACACATATCATGCACACGCTGGCTCCTCGGCGCAGCTCATTCAGTCAGCGCAGTGAAGTGAAGTACAGCAGCAGGCCAGTACACAAGTATGTGCCCGACGCACAGAATGGGAAAAGAGTTTAGATGAGATGACGATTGCTTTTGCTTCAGTCTCGGTCCTATTTGCGCTGTACACCACGACGTAACCCTTACTACACATCAACATTTGCAATACAAAAACTACAAGTTACAGTATCTCGCCGTACGGGGTGATTGTGTTTACGTTCCACTCAGGACGTCGCGCCCGGCAGTCCTCGGTCAAGGGTCAAGGGTTCCGGGGTTGGCCAAATTTCAAGGTCGGATGCGTTCTGGCATGCCTCCACAGTGCGTGCCGCTTGGAAAGTGAAAGCCGGCGTGCACGCGGTGGACGCCGTCGTGACAGTGACTTGCTACGGGGCCTGTTCGACTAGCGGGTGGGGCGACCTGAGAATACTCGCGTTCTTGAGTCAACTAATGCTAAGTAAATCCGAAATTCTAGCCCGAATATTAATTAACGACTTCATTAAGGTCGAGACATTAGGCTGAAGTGTCCAGAACGCAATTACCGGCACAAAGAACAGCATCGTTTTAAGCACGCATTGAAAATGTCCCATAACGCTTTCTTGCTATATGCAAGTCCTGCATTCCATCACTCATGGCCAGCATCCGCATCATAATTAGCGTCCGTCTCCAGTCTGTCACCGAGAGTGGGCTGCGAAGCCAAGCACCCTGTACTCGGTATAACCCCATATTAAAAAATTACACGCGAAGGATAACGAACGAACGCACTGGCGTTCATTTGCTCTCTGTGTCTGGTTGCCAGTGCTCACAGTTGCTGCTTCCATTTACTTACTTATTATAGAAAACTTCCCAATCATGTAATAAGATGAAATGAAGCTAAGTACACATAGAGCTCAGCGGAGAGTCACTGAGTAAAGCCCAGAGTGCATGGCAGACATGGCACTGGCAGTGCAATGCCGGAGCAGTAAGAGAAAAAGGTATTACATAAAACAAGATCAAATCAAATACAAATACAATGCATAGGGCATGGCATTTATATTTTCGGCGTCTTCCTTTTATCAAATTGGTTAGTTGCTCTTTGTACTATTTGTGCTACCATTACAGTCATAGGCATAGCAGAGCAGAGGTCCGAAACGGTATAGAGCGAAGGCATGCATGGATGACGCGCCGATGGTGATGCGGTGGAAGGAAGGCAGGCACAACAGTTAAAATGGTAATCAAGGAGAAGCGCACAAGTCCCCAAAACTCCACTCATTACCGAGTCATTTTTTGCGTGTTTTTGAAAAGAAATGAATATTATAGATTCTTGATACTCCACTCGACAACACTCGCCCGTTGCAGTCGCAATAATCCCACCGCTGCCCTGCTTGCTGTTGAGCGTGCTTGGATGGCTTGGCTCATGGCGCCGGAAGAGGAGTCTGTGTGAGGCTGACGCGTTTTTAGCGTTTAGCCTCTCATTCCTTGATTCTTACTATTAATACCATCTCCCCATTTCACCACTCATTAACGGAAGCTGTGGATTGTGCATTGTTGCATTCACTGCTGCGCTGCACGTACTCTACTTGGGCGACACGGGTCATCTCATCGCAAATGTGTCTCTTACTCGTATCCTTGATGGGGAATGTGATCGTATGAGCTCTATTCCCGACTCCAAGTACAAAATCATTTATGAAATCCTGTATGGAATAGCAATTTGGTCCCAGATAACCCAATTAACATTATTGAAGCGCAAAACATGCTTACACACCACTTTAATTTAGGCTGTATGAGAGGAGAAAGCACTGTACCAGGAGCACTCAAATAAGAACTTGGGATAAATAAAGGCCACACCACCGTTTGTTACAATTCAAGATTGACGTATATTACGAGAGCCAACTTCTTAGGTCACCACATTATTTTCTAGCAATCGGCAATCGGCAGTTTACTGCAACGTGTAAAGTTAATTTTATCTGCTTGAGCGTCATCGTGTGTTAGGTTAGGCAGGAGGCCGTTTCACAGGAAATCGCAAATCGATACTTCATGAATGACAATTACTCATATAGTGTAATGTACAGTTTCACTTGGAAGACGAAAACTGAAGCTTGCGCATTGTGTTGCGGACTTGAAAGTTGAAACTAGTTGAACTGCCTGTTTCAAAGGAAGGGAACTTGAAACTGAGAAGCGGAAGCCATCACTTCCAAGAATTCTGCAAATTAAGTTTAATGGCAAAGCGAAGGAATTTCAGATCTGTTCCTTGTACCAGAGACAGAAGAAGAGACATAATTTGCAATGCGTATGCCCTTTATTATTTGTCAATAAGTTGCTGTGGCCCATGACACCTCTCGGACATTTCAGTATTAAGCATATGCATTGCGCCTAAGTCCTCAAGAACTGTATTTCACGCGGAGCGTGTCGAGCACACGTCGTGATACAGGTCGTCCAAGATGGAAGATCTCAGAACAGAGCCGAATTGCATACTCGGAATGAAAATGATGAAACCAAATCACTAATAAGTTTTCTTTCTCTCGCTTTCACTCGTTCTCCTTCTCAGCCGCACCACGTTTTGGTTTGGCTGGAAGAAATAAAATCGAGTAAGCCCCCTAAAGTCTGGTCTCACTCTCGGCTCCTGTCTCCTGTCCTCTGCTATATGGCGTGTGGGATCTCATCCTGGATACTCCAGTGATATCAACTTGTATATTTTTCAATTTGCGTATAACTTCTTGGAATCTACAATACAATCATTTGCAGGAGGAAGGACAGGCACCACAACTGTCTGCCATGTCATGGACGATATGGGATATGGCATTACACGGACGGTGCCACCACGATTACTCCGCGATGAGGACGACTTCTTCATCTTCTTTTACTTTCTTCATTCTTTTTTCGCGAACTCACTCCAGACTCGCTCGCTCGCACTTGCCCGCCTGTCTGCTTGCTGTGTACATTTGTGTTTAAAACATTTGAAATTGATTTATCGATCCGGGCGCGAGTATAAAGTTGAAGGAGTTAAAATTACTCGTGTACAAAATAATAATAATACTTTGCATCAGCTCAGAGCGGACGGAGAGAAAAGTCGTCTTAAACGTAGTAATGACAAAAAGGTAGCGGAAAGAATACGTGTTGGTGCTCAAGGAGAAAGCGAATGCGAGCACGGAACAATGCGACGCAGGCAGGCACCTTCTTTCACCTTCTCGGCTCGTGCCATGTCCATGTCATGGCTGATGCCTGCTCACATCCTAATACTAACCAATTAATGCGCGTTATTTGTGCGGCCGACTTATGTACACGAGGTTACACGTGTGCTAGGTAAAAGTAAGCCACGAAGTTGCTGCGGCTTTTGCCAAATTCTGACTATGAATTTTTCCTAAATGCTAATTAAAAGTTCCGGTAGCATAATTATGAGACACTGGTGGACTTTCTTCGTCAACACATCAAACGGACGAATATGTGAGCAGTTATCGTTATGTTTACACTACGTTCTATGAACCTTAGGAGAGATGGATGAATATGCTTTCTAGAAAAGAAAGCGAAACGATGGCAAGCCTAATTGTATCACGCTGTCGCCTTAAAAATTAACCTCAAATTCCGAAGTCCAGAAACCTTTTACCTTGTAATAACCGGGATTCGGTACAAAATTGATTGGATACAATGAATCATAATATTCGCCATGAAAAATGCTTGCAAACTGTTTATGTTCACGATGAATGGTCAAAATTGTGAGTCCCCAAAATTGGAAAGAAAGGTGACAGAAAATGTGTTTTTCTTTTTTGGTACCTCACTTCAGAGTCGGCTCTGCTGTAGCTTTACACTTGCACTCTACACAATGGCATGGGAGAAGATAAGAGTCAGTCAGTGCAAAAGCCACAAAACTCGCTGTTGTTGGATGGAAAGTGTGTGTTCTGACGTCACATTTCGCTTGTACCAGTACAAGCGCTGTACTTTTTATTATGAATCACAGATACAAGCAAGCCAAGCTACAGCAGGACTCTAACCTCACGCCAAAATTAGTGCTTGAGTTGCATACGGGTATATGGTGCGGATAAAATGCGTAAATAAACGCTGGCTTCTGGCTCTCACGGTAAAAACGACACTCACACCATCACTCAATCCAATCATCAAACTACTTTGTAATTTCTGCCCAAGATACAACAGAAGTATTTAGATCATCTGCAATCTCTGCTGACTGGAGTGAAGTGACAAAAATTGAACTAAAATTCAAAATAAAAATGTAAATAAATACCAAAATTATTTCGGTGCATCGAAGTGTGACTGGATTTGTGGTGAAAGTGGACTATTGTGTTCCTTGCAATTGAATTGATGGTGAACAATCGATAATGGGCTAACGTCGTTAACAGAATTGGATGGGACAGTTCATACGCTATCACCTAGAATTTCACTCGCCTTTCACTCTAACTCAACGCCAACCTGCAACTGCAATAATGTTCAGCATTTGGCACCTGCCACAATTTGATCATGATGTAAGTACAAGCACAAGTGCATGTTAACTGGACTTTGCCTTCTTTTTAATCCAATCGGTATTTGCATACAGGTAATGGTGCCCAAGTCACATTGAATATCCGTCGTCCAATTATAAACTCAATTCAGATAAACTGCCAGCAGACCTACCCCACGATACTTACAAACCAACCAGGACTTGGGTACCTCATCATTGTGGTCCCTACGCTTGCCCTGAATTCACTGGTAATTTGAATTTATTGCTGGAGATAAGCGTCAATGTAATACCACATGACATATGGCTTCGAATCAAGACGCTTGGTATTTGTCCCTGCTGGGTATTGCGGAATATTTTCGGACCTCGAGTCCACCAAACATTAAGCATTGCATCCAATGCCTTGAAGCTGTTTTTAACTTTAAACCACCGACAAGAGTCGAAGCAAGAACGCATTTGCAACTGGGAAGCATCTTATTAACTCATACGAAAAATACGGACTTAGCGAGGGCGCATCTGGAGCAAGCGGTAAATACCATCACTTAATACACATGTGAGTAAATAATATAAAAATCACGAGCCTCTTTTCTCTATTTAGTGGACACAATCACAGCCCATTGCCAACTTCGACGATGTGAAATTTGAGTCCGCAAGTATTCTCGCAAAGCTTTACTCAGAAGAATTGAATCAGTCTAATTTATCGAAGCCAATATTAAGAAAAGCAATTGAGTTGTCCAACTCCAACTGTTACTGGCACTGTCGGCTAATCTTCCAGTTATCTGTGAGCATTTATAACAAGAACCAATTTCCTGATATGTGTATATACAGAATCTGTAGATCTGTAGTTTGATGATTTGATTCTATTCCATTTTAGCAAATCCATGCATCTGAAAAGGATTACAGCTCAGCCTGCAGCCTTTTGGGCTTCGGTGTTGAATACACCGAATATTCAATGGCACATTACACAAGGGTATTATTTCTTCTGAGCAAGGGGATGGTGAGGATACTTGACACTGCAATTGTTAGGTTCAAGAGCGTCTTTACTAGTTTTGTTTGTCTGGCAGCTCTTGCTGATATCGAAGAGGTTTCAAGAAGTCCATCCATTGTTGCAGCAGGCCAGCTTGCTTGTAGAAGCCTGGCAGGGAAATCAACACCAAAAAGAGTACCTCAAAGTGTTCTTTCTTGTCCTTCAGGTAATAATTAAAAGGCAGTGCCATGCAAAACTGAAATCTTCGGCATGCACTCAAGACATTTTTCACGTTCAGGTGTGTCATTATTTGATGGCCGGTCAAATTAAGAGTGTCAAACCGAGTTTGAAACAACTTCAGCAAAGTATTCAAATAATTACGCAACCGTCATGGCCATCGGACGAAGGTAAGAGTATTTAGCTCAGTCTCAGTTCGAATTTATTGAACATCAATTTGAAGGTTCTGCACTTTGCATTCGTGTAGAATTGGTTGCTGAAAACATGGGAGATATGTTTATGTGGATGCCCAAAGAGCACTTGTGTGTTTTAGTCTATCTCATCACAGCAATGCATTCCATGCAAGGAGGCTATTTAGACAAAGCCCAAAAGTACACCGACAAAGCCCTCATCCAAATTGATAAACTAAGAAGTGAGTTCCTTAACCCGCGTCTATTTTTTTCATTAGATAACGCAATGTTTTGTTTTGTAGTTTTGGAACAGCAACCAATACTGCACACTTTCCAACTTCTCCTTCTCGAACAAATAATTATGTGCAGACTAGTAATGGGTAACAAGGCTCAAGCTCTACAGGTAAGCCGATCATACTCTATTCAGTTCGTAGCAATTGGAATATTTATACTGGTTTCTTATTCCAGGAAATCTCACAAGCATTCACTCTTTGCCAACAACATCCCAAACTTCTCACGTCACATAAAGCTCCACTTCATACTCTTTTAGGGCTGTATGCAATGTCGATGAATTGCATGGAAGCTGCTGAAATCCAGTTTTCCACTGCTTTACAAGTACGTAATGTCTTCTGCATTGTAAATGTTCAGGACGACGGCAAGAAACTAATCTTTCTATTGGTTTTGCAGACTTCGCAAGAACGCGAGCTCTGGACCTTCGTTCATTTAAATTTAGCGATAGTCTATTTAAGGACAAAGCGTGAACCAGAATTTCAAAGTCTAATTGAGCAAATAAATCCGGAGACTCTACCGTCGGCCTCTCACAGTCTTCGTGCGGCAGCTTACTACGTACAAGGCCTGCAGTCTTTCTTTCAAGCTAGATACAATGATGCCAAGTAAGATCATAGACTAGTCACGCGATGAAAGATAGGTTAATGCTGTAAGGTATGGGAAAAGTTCTAAATTGTTTGTAATTGTTGCAGGAGATATTTACGCGAGAGCCTGAAAATGGCCAACGCCGAAGATTTGAACCGCCTCACATCGTGTTCGCTGGTACTTTTGGGTCACATATTCTTATCACTAGGCAATAGTCGAGAGAGCATGAACATGGTCACCCCGGCCATGCAGTTGGCGTCAAAAATACCTGATGTTCATGTCCAACTTTGGGCGTCAGCTGTACTCAAAGGTTGGAATATTAAGAGACTATTTCTAAACTTCACTGCCATTACTTTCTGTACTCATATTATCAATTGTTGTAGATCTGTACCGGTTGAACTGTGACCCTGCTCGCGAGAATGATGCTCACCAAATGCATTGCAACTTTACTCAAATGCTATTGAAGGACCATTTCACCGCATCACAACTTCCAGAACACAATCTGATACATTGGACAGAGGGAGATCTTCCAATTGCGTTGAATCCTCTCCAGACGCCGCATCTGGCCCTGCACCCTTCTCCAGCGTCCTCAACATCGTCGTCAAATTCCTTACCTTCTCAACTTGTTAGTTCTAGGTCAGCACACTCGTTAACTCCTGCACCGGCTGTTTTGCACCAACCTGTGGCACATCATTCGGCTCATTCGCATTCGCAACTTGGTATGATGAACATGGCTCATCAGCAGCAGCATCATCATCACCAACCATCTCAGCATCAACCCCACAATAGCGGCAATGTTCATCATTCACAATTAAATGTGCTACCCGGCACAAGTTCCAGTACCTTCCAGCACGGGCATAGTAATATGTTAGGCCACAACATGATAGGAATGGGAATGATGGTCCCTGGCCCCAGCGGCATGAGTCAAGGCCTAGGCCACAATATTGGGCCCATCACTCCTGGAACCAGCACCAGCAGTATTATTCAACAGCTTGTACATATGCCATCAAATATTATGATGTGAACGAAGGAAATTACTTGTAAGTGGAAAATTTATTATAGCATTACTGGTTTGATAGCTGTAGTGAAGCCCGAATGCAATTCTGCGTTTTAATAATTTATTAAATTCGTTTAACTTGTATTTTACGATAGTCTGTCGGTATGAAAAGTATGTTGATCACAAGGGAAGTGTCCGACACCTACAAAACTGGAGATTTTGTATTTGACCCATCGAAGACCCAAGCGAATGACTTGTCATAAAAGAAATTATCATTCGTTTCATTATTTTATTTCGTTTAAAGTCCCTGCGATTAGATCCTTTAATTAATATTCTTACCTCCAAAATTTAAAGACAAATGCTGAATTTACTGTGTACAAAATACTTGCAAGGACAGAACCAGAGACAATTTTAGACCGCATTGTACTTTGGTCTATATTTATGAATCTCTAATTGTTGCAACAGTAAGTTATTACAGAACCATAAGCTAGCGAAAGATTTTATCGTTTTATTTTGTTGCATTTTTTGGTTAAGGAACTTTTAGACTCCCGATTAATGGTAGCTAATTTGCGTTTTATACTACTCTCAACTTAAACACAGTGTGAGACTATTATGTAAGGCAGATTTCTATTTGTGATTTACAGATTACTACTACTTAATAATACCATGCATTTTAATTTATCGGTCAAGTCTGTTTCTTGCGTGCTCGTGACATGAGCAAGAAATTTCTATTGATGATCAGATAACTTTGAAATTTTTTAAGGTCATGATTAATAAAAGTACACCCGTTGAATTATTTGAGTCGAAGTTAAATGTCATTTTATTTATACCGCGAAACAGAATACAGAACAAAAATACAAGAATCTCAAAATCCAAAAATCCAGATGCGATTTTCACACTGGAATTTTTACATACGTGATTGAGAATTTGGCGTGTAGTAACCTCCCTCTTTGTGCAAAATTTTCTTTTCTTTGAGCAGCTTGTGAAGGTGATGCGTTACATTGACTTCTGCAGCACCGTGCAAATGTTCTGGCGTATCCGTGTAGACTCCTTTGACTATTTCCATCGAGCTCAGTTCTTTGCCACTGTTTGTCAGGAAATCTAGCACCTGCTGCTCTCGAGCGTTCCGGTGTTGAATGTAGTACTCAATCTTCGGAATTGGATCTTCTACCACTGGGCCATGGCCGGGATAAATGGATCGTGGCTTCAAGCCAAGAATCTTGTCCAAAGACAACATGTAATCATGTAAATCTTCGAACACGGCGGTGCCTTCACCAAGAATGCAGTCACCACTGAATAAAGCATTCTCTTCCTCCAAAGTAATGACCGCATGATCCGTCGTGTGTCCAGGAGTGTAATGAATTTTCAAAGTAGCACCTTCCGTCTTCAAAATTTGCCCATCTTGTAGAAATTTAAATGGCAATGTTCCTGGAACTTCGACCTCAGCTTGACCGACTTGTTTGAATTTGTGCACAGTTGGCAAGCTTACCATGTCGTTTAGCACACCATCTTGTATTTCAGGCAAGGCTCCCATGTGATCTTGATGCCAGTGTGTGAGAATTATGTCTTGGATTTGGACGTTCTGTTCCTTCAGCAGATTTGACAGATTCTGAATATATTCTGGAAAGTTGGCTTGACCAGCATCGATCATTATCCGCCTGAATCCAGTTCCCACGAGGTATATGTTTGTACCTTGTAGGGTCATTGGTCCCGGGTTGCATCCCAAGATTCTCCAGACTAGATTTGAGATTTGTGAGACTCTTGGAAGAACGTTCATGGTGATAACTTCTAGCAAGAAGAACACAGATTATGTATACCATTCAAATTGACGGGTTTTAAGTTTTATGCGACCGACGGCCGACATTAGTACTAACCGAATAATTACTCCAGATGCCGTACACCAAACACTAAATGACAATCAAGTGAAGGCCAGTCAAACACTTCGACGACGACGACGAAATGGAGCTTCAACACTAACGTCCAGTATTATGAAAGTGTTAAGATTTTTCGAGTTCTGAGTGAATTGAGAACACTTGACTTTGAACCCGAGTCTCGTGACCGACGCGTGTTGCTTTGCTTTGTCCTTTTTACTGCTGTTATCCCCTTCATCACGAGAACTAACCACCTCGGTGAACTGATAAAGTTCATTGAGTCTATTCTTTTATTATATCAATGATAATTTAATTTTTCTACTTAACAAAATGAGGACATAATAGGGCATTCAACGTGCTTTCATTTAAACAACTCATAATCATAAATACGCTTTAACACATTTAATCTTCGTACAAAAATATAAAAAAATCTAATCTTAACAAAGTTGCCAGAACTTCCTTCTTTTAGCTACGACCAACTCGTCAACGGGAAGTGGTTCCACAGTAGACGTACAGAATCCACAGCGTCGCGCCCGCTTGTCAATTGAATTACAACATTCGGGACACGGCCGCACTGTATTTTCTTCGACTCGTTTAAATTTTTCCAAGAGAAACGTGGATGGGACAACAACGAAGTAGTACAGAACAAGAGCGGTGATGAAGAACGATAAAGCGCTGTCAATTACGGCTCCGTACGCAAATTCACTGCTGTTTATGGTGAAGTTGTGCTTCGAGAACTGGTGGTGGTCGTTTCCGAAAATCCCGAGCACGGGAGTGATTAGACCAGTTGTGAACGCTTTTACCAAATCTCCAAAGGCTGTACCGATCACAACTGCCACAGCCAAATCGATCAGATTCCCACGAAACAAAAATTCGCGAAAACCCATTTTGCAGATTGATTGATGACGACGAGAATAACGAACGTGATGTACACTCTTAACGTATTGAGTCTTCAGTTTTCTGAATCAAGTTGGACATTGCGATTCTCTGCGGTGAATTCGTGAATTGTCAAAATGAAGTTGCGAATGGAGCAACGAGCAAAAACAGGAAATAAGGTGAATTAATTCGAAAGGTACATGTTAATGAATTTTTATTTCTATTTTGCATAGCATAATACGAAAATGAGTCAAGAGCAGGAGAATGGAGCCAAATAATGGCTCAAATTACTAATTGCATACTAAACACAAACACTGTAGTACTTTGCATTTGCTTTGCATCTGTGTACACAATTGGTTTTTTAATGTCTTTGTGGATTCCGCCACGCTATTCTAAACTGACAATGACTAATGGTGAGTCAATCCAGCCTCAAGTGTGATTAAATCCTCCTCGAACAGTCAAACTCGCCGGAAGATTTCACGTCATGACTCATGACTTCATCCTCAAGAAGATTGAAACGCAGCGAGCGCTGAAAGACCGACTCAATTGATTCGCTATTAGCTATTTAAAGGTACAAACCAAAACAGTTGATCGAAGGTTAATTGACCGCTCTGGAAAGTAAATGCAACAATTTAGGTGTTTCATGGACATTTCAATTTGCTGTACTCCATTCACTTCCATTACTCGTTTGAGCGTAACTTCGGATGGAAAAAGGAGAAAACGTTCGCCTCTTTTTCTAAGACCACGCAACAAAGGTTCAAGCTAAGAGCATAAGACATGGCGTGCTCACGGGCTTTCACTCTGCAAAAGTTCATTCTACCTTTTATGGCCAGTTGATGTACTCGGTCTTGGCACGCAAGAATTCCAACACCGATTTATTGATTTTCTTGACTTCCACCCAGAGACACAAAGTAGCAACATGTGCGCAACCTGCAAATACGTGCATTTCTTCCGGGAATCTAAATCAATAATGAAGTTTCCTGTTACATTGTACTCTCACTTTCCAGTCCTTCATTGACTATCTTTATCTCACCTTATTCCTCACTTTTGAACTCATCGCATTCAATATTTACAATTATGGGAGGATTTCGTGACTTCATTTTTCGGGGCAATCTCATTCAGCTCGCCGTGGCCGTCGTGATTGGAGCCGCGTTTAACGACTTGATCAAGTCGTTCACAGCAGGGCTAATCACGCCACTGATCGGAATATTTGGGGCACAACCGAAATTTTCCCAGCTGTTCTTCACCATCAACTCGTCGCAATTTTTGTACGGTGCTGTGATTGACAGTCTCGTCGCATTCCTGATCACTGCGTTTGTGCTGTATTATGTCGTTGTTTGGCCGTCCAATTTTGTCGTGGACAAATTCAAGAAAGAAGAGGAATCCTCACAAATCTCGTGTCCAGAATGCTGCAGCAAGATTGACAAGGGCGCAAAACGGTGTGCATTCTGCACGTCAACAATCTCACCGTTATCAGCGCTCACCGAAGCCGCTCCTGTTGAAACGGATCCTACAAATGTCTGAAGCAGCTCACTCAAGTAATGAGCTCGACCACGGAGCATGAATGTTGATTAGCACCGCAACGCCGCAAATTCCACTGTCTTCATTGCTTAATGCATAATGCAAGGTTCCGAATCGCGTCCAAAGCGCAAAATATTTCAACAGAAGATACACTGCTATTGCTATCGTCATTGCTTTCAGCCGAGCCTTAATTGTAGATTCAGCTTTCACGAACAATGAGATTGTAAACTACGATGAGATTTAAGAATTTCATGAACTCTGTTTATTGAATAAATACTTATTAATCAAAAGAATCTGAAATTAAAACTTAAATGTATGAATAGTTCATTCATCTTTTCGATTTATCCCTTGTTTCACCACTTTCATTAACTCATTCTCGTCCTCGTCCTTGACTAGGAAGTAATTCGTTGGATTTGCCCCAAATTCGTAGTTCATTGCATCCCAGTACTTGTCACGGAATGAGTACAGGAATCCACTCAGACGAAGTTCGTGGCACGCTGTGATGATTGCCTCAAGGTACTGCTCACTGCCGTCAATGTCTCGACAGATGCCGAACTCGCCAAGAAATACTGGAACACCTTGCTTCTTTGCCCATTCAGTCGCTCTGGATAATTGGTTTTTAACCTGGTCGGCATCCCAGTGAATTGTGTCTGGGTATTTCACGTTGTCGAAGATTGGCACGGAGCCTGGGAACTTGAAGCGGCCTCCATTTTTCGTGCGCTGGGTCATGAGGCGCGGTTCATAAAAGTGAAACGAGACAACCAGATTTGAGTCGTGTTTCAGGAAGGCTTGAATATTTAGAAGTCTCAGAGCGTCAAGATGGCCCCAGAAGGATGGTTCGATGACGATTGGAGTTGCTGGGTCGTGTTCACGAACAGATTTCATCAATTCAATGTAGGTCGTCAACTCAGCAGGAATTCCTGAGAAGAAGGGTCAAGACGTCAAGAGTAAGAAAAGAGCACACGGATAATGATGAACTCTCATGACACTTACCATTTGGGTGCAAATTCTCTAGTTCCGAATGATGCATCCCGACCTCAACTGACAAGAATGGTTCGTTGATCAAATCATACCCAATCACGTTGCTGTATTTTCTCAACCTTTTCGCAATGGCAGCCCAGTTCATTGGCGAAGCCAGGAGTTTCGAAGTTGTAACTACTACATGGATACCAGCTTGCTGCAGCAATGCGACCGTCTTCGCCAATTCTTCAGCTTGCTTGTGTGGGTTATCGTTGAGCAAGTCGAATTCATGCGGGAGTCCAGGCACCCGGTTTCCTCCGCCCATTCCCACGGCGCCGATTCGAACCACCTTGACTTCAAGTTCCACCAGTCTCTCAATGTCTGCACGGGATAATCGACTTGAGACGTTGTAGCCGATAAAAGATTGCGAGCTAGCCTGCATTTTCCAGAATGACTTCTTGCTCTCCACAAATACTGCGTCATTCAAGTACTCGATGTTTTCTTCCTCTTCATTTGGCCAGCCATGTACTTTATGGTGAATGTAAAGTCTCAACTTTGCGTCTTTCACTTCCGGTCTGGTGTGAAGCGCCAAGCCAACTGTGTCGCCGTCCTCTGTCCGGGTGAATGGTAATTGCTTGAGTCCTTTGGTCGTTAGTTTCCTGAGCTGACGTCCGAACTTGGAATTCAGAATAAAGCTCAACCAGTAGTCGTCAACCAGAGCAAAAGTTGGGTCCGGAAGTTCGACGCTGCACGCCTCCAGCAATGCAGTCTTCGGAATTAAGCAGGTGTCTGCATGAAAAAAATGGATAAACTGTTCAGGAGCGTCGTCTGTCTTGAATCGCAAGTGTTCATAGCCTCCCCAAACGTTGGTCGGATTCGTCATGTCGAGCTCATGCGGATGAAAAACATGGCCGCGAGTGCAGAGGACGTTTGACGGGTACTTGGCGTGTGCGGTCATGAAGAAACTGATAAAGTTGCTCGAGGGAACTATGTCGTCGTCGCAGATGAGAAGCACGGAGCCTTTCATGATTTGGGCCAACGCCAGACGGATTGTGCAGTAGTAATTTGTAGTCGAATCAATGATTTCCAGCGATTTGATCCTTGTTGAACTGCGTTGGTACTTTCGGCATTCATGGTGCACGATTTCGCTTCGTTCTTTGTTGTTGTTCCATACAATTATTTGAACAGTACCAGAGAAGTCCTGCTGATTCCACAGTGCGTCCAGAATTTTTGGAAGATGGTGCGTTCGCTTGTACGAGCAGATGGAAATTGTCACGTCAAACCTCGTGCCAAGACTGACCTCTGACTGTGGTCTCGACTCAATCACATCTGGCGTCATGGCAAGCAAGACTGCACTTGACTTGACGGTCTGGATGAAGTGCGATGGCTCGAACTTCGACTTGTCCATTGCTTGAAGGTAATCCACGGCTGCCTGCACTCGCTCCAGTGTGATCAGCTGTGTAAAGTCCAAGTCACCAATGCCGCCACCAGCGTGTGAATAAATCAGTGGATAATCTTGGCCAATGTACTCCGTGCACGACTCTAAAGAAGGAACCACAATCGGAATATTTCTTGCGATGCACTCGAGAATGATTGTATTTGCTGCTCCATCGTATTTCAAAGGCAGGAAGATAATCGACTTTTGCAAAATGTTTTCGTAGTCATCTTCATTCAGACGTGGCAAAAGCTGAACTCCCTGCTCTAGATTTTGCACTTCGCGCAGGTCCACCTCTTTTTGAATGACTTCGTCTCCCACCAGCACAGTCTTGACCAGATTGATTGGGACTTGACAGTTGTAAAACAGGTCAAAATCACGAGCAAAGCTCCCAATCAGCAGAAGGTTGATCTTGGACCCAGAAGCCCAATTCTGAACCACCGAAGAAGACTGTACTTGGAGGTTGCCAGCGATCATGGGGTAAGTTAGGCTTTGCACCGGTATTGAGTAGCCAAGCGCGTTCTTAAGATTTTTCCGTAAGAAGTCTGCTTGGTGAGTTGTCAGTGTGAAGAGTCCCTTGCACCTGAACATGGCCGCACGAAATTCTGGCGAACAGAGTCGGTTCAGGTCTGGTGTATAGAAATATTCCGGGTGTGAGGGTACGGAATGAATAATTCCGATCCATGGGTGAGTCACGAGAATCTCTGGCTCATCGCACAGCGTCTCCTCTACGGCTGGTACAAAGACGGTGGATGCGTTGGTTGAATGGAGTTCAGCCTTGAGCAGATCGATGGAGTGTCCAAAAGCATTTCGGTGATGGTGCGTCCACGAAGGTGATAACGAGAATCTCAATTTGCGGTCAAGTGTCTTGCAAGTCGATTCATTTGCTGCTGCTTCTTTCGCGGATGAGGCTTCCTCGCTTTCGTCAATGTATAAGAACGCTTTCGCGATTGTGTTGGGTTTCGCGAATGGGATCAGAGAGTCGGCATGCCTCGTGAAGAACGGCAAAGATTTACTCACAAATCCGTTCACGACGATGACACTCTTTCTGGAGACGAGTTTCGGCTGAATTAAGCTCCAAACAAACTCCAGCTCCTCCTCGTCTTGTGTGAGGTCAATGAAAACCAAATCCGGTGCAGATGAATTCGCGAGTTCGATCGGCAGCTTCGTGATCGTGTACGGCCAGATGACATGCTGAATCGTTGCTGCTTCTTTGAGTTCTGCCACATTCGACTCGAAATGGGGCAAGAATGAACCGCCAGGTGAAAATGTGCATTGGGAGGTAGCAGTTTTGCTTTTGTCCAAGTATCTTCTCATCCAATTTTGCCATTGAAATACATCACAAGCATAAATTTTGGGATCTTCCACAACCTTTTTTGCCGCTGTCGCAAGTCTCGCGGTAGCGTGACCAAACCAAGCCCCAATTTCCCAAATCGTACCGGCGCTCCTTTGCTTCACCAACCAGACAAGCAATTGCAGCGTCTCGGAATCAGACGTACTTGGAATATTGAGAGCTGATTTGTAAATGGGGTCATGCAAGTCCTCCTCTGTCCATGGTCTCTGAATGTGTTGAAGTTCTTCGTACCGCTGCTGTGAACGAAAGTAGTCGATGTATTTCTGGAACAATGACTGAATTTTTGCCTTCATGTGTGGGTTATTCGTGATGTCAATTAGATCATGAATCTCATGCATGAGCATTTGCTGCTTTGTCCACGATTCCAGGACGAGGGTCTCCTCTAAATCCAGTAACAGCTTCAGCGCTCTCTTGTACGGATGTCCACGGCTGTAAATCTTTCCCCAATTTTCATCCGGTTGAAACTGGCCACTCCTAGCATTGAAGATTCCAACTTCAACATCGAAAGTGTCGAAGTCAATGGACATGGTTTGAATGGGAAGTTTCGCTGGTTTCTCGAGCTCCGGTTGGGACGGGACTGAGACTTCAAGCTGTTGGCCACTTCCGTTGTCCTCATTCCGGTCTTCACGCAGTTCAGAACCGGCTGGCTTCTCGAAATACTTTTGAATCGCCGTGCAAATGTAAGTGATATCGTCATGTTTCAAATTCGTGAAGGTCGGAAGGTAAAAGCAGGTGGACCCAAATCGCTCGGAGTTTGGAAGTCGTTTCCATTCTGCTGCGTCGACTCCATGGTTTTGGTTGTACGCAGGTTGTAGGTGCAGAGGGAAGAAAAAATCTCGAGTCTCGATTCCAAATCGGGCCAACCATGCTCTCAGTCTAGTTCGTTCCGTCTTGCTCTTGCATTCGACACCAAAGACCCACGGAGTGTCGTTGAGGCCACACTCAGGCATGAGTCCCAGTTGTTGAGGGCCAATGTTGTTACGCAGTAGACTCCGGTAATTATACGCAAGTTCCGAGCGGTGTTTCACAATGTTCGGCAGCTCATCAATGCATCCGACGGCAATGGCGGCTCCGACTCCGTTGATTTTGGCATTCATCGCGATGTCGAAGTGGACAAAGTGGTATGATGGTGTGAAACCGTGATTTGCCAAGCTCTTCAGCCGCTCCGCATGGACGGGATTTCGCGCGATGACAAATCCTCCATCGCCAGCATGCACAATCTTATTCGCGTACAGACTCGCACATGCGAAATCGCCAAATGTCCCAAGCAGGCGTGGTTCTTCGTCGTAGTCGACCATGATTCGGATTCCCACACACTCGCTGACGTCTTCAATCAACCACCAACCACGCTGCTTGCAAACCGCCGCGATTTGTTGAATATTTGGTGTTGGAACTCCGTAAATGTGGGTCACGATGACTGCCTTCGTGTTCGGAGTGGCGACGGCTTCAATTTCCTTCAGGCCCGGATTGTAATTGTCAGCTGCAGAATCTGCGAAGACGACATTTGCTCCTGTGTAGGACACCGCATTCGCTACGGCAATCATCGTCAGCGACGGCGCGATGACTTCATCGCCTGAACCCAATCCAACTGCCTGTAATGCCAACACGATTGACGTGAATCCATTTGAACATGGCTGGGCGACGGGGACACCATACAAGCTCTTCAGTCGTTGGCCGAGGGCACTGGCCCAGCAGCCGGCAGACGAGACGATTCCGCTCTCCATCGCTTCGTAGACGTTCTGCTTGCTTGACTTGGAGATGTACGGCTCGGCGACACGATAAGTCCAACCTTGGACGGGCGGCGGAGGTTCTCTGTCCGGGACGAATTGAAGCAACTCACGAGGAACCTTCAAGTTTGCCTCAAGGAGCGGCTCGAGAATGGACTGCACATTCAGACTCGCTGTGATCATCGCTGGATTCGTTGCCTCCAGATCCTTCCAGTTGACAACCTTGTTTTGCAGCGATGCAGGATTTTGACGTTTGCAGAACGCGTATAGTTTGTACCCAATTTGAGTGCATGACAAATGATACAAAATGCGATCACACGTACCCGGTGCATCAGTAGAAAGCGACTCATACTCGGCATAGATTGGCTGCACATGCACCGGCCATTGTTGACCAATCATTTTCCATTCATCCATCAAATTCTGCTGGTACAGCCCAAACTTCAATGGCTCGACGAGCACTGAGTGTGTCTTGTTGGGTTCATCAAGCGAGTACCATTCTCCAGTAGCGTTTGCAATTTCCATTGACACGAACGTCTCGAGGAGGCTGGATCTCCACAGAACAATAACGTGCGTGATTCCGAGATGGAGGATCAGTTGATCGAAAGTAAGACCTCGTCCGTAAATTTGCTCGGGAAAGACCTTGAATCCTACCACGGTCGCCTCAGGATTTTTTGCTGCCAGCTGCTGAAGTTGGTGCTCCGCGTAGTCGAGCGGGTTCTCGAACTCGGCCGGAATGACTTCCTCATCGTTGAGCAGCTCGCGAGTCAGCTGAATGGACGGGTGACTCTTCAGGTAGTTTGCCAGGAGTGTCGACCCCGAACGGGGATTAGAAAGAAGCAGAATGCGTTTCGGAGCCATTGAATTCTCAACCTTTCTGCAACAAATGGGAATTGTATTTATTGTATGAATAGAACTTAGGACCAAAAGCGATGAAGTTCAAGACTCAAGTGACATACCGATTGATCCCAAATGGAAGTAGACGTTAAAGTTGTTTACAGTCGTCTCAAATTTCCCAACTACAAACCTCACTATGAAGTCGCTTCAGACACTTTAATTCACGGGGAACTAAAGCAAAACATTGGTTTTGTTCTTGGTAAATAAAAATGCGTTTATAAACAGTTTGCACGTAAAATTGAAGCAGAAGCAGAAGAATTGCGATAATTCGTATCCACAGCTTCCTTTTTATATGCAATCGCCCAGGAACCAAATGTCAAGCTGTAGGTTTCTGCATGAGCTTGAATGCACGCCTTTAATGTTCAAAATAGGCAAGAGTAATTAGTAGTTCAAGAGTGCAGAGCCTGGAGCCTGCACGCATATTTCCACGTAATTTGCAATCGGTACTTCTTTATGTATGGTAAGGCTTTTAGTGACACAGTGACAGTGCTGGAGTAGGTAGAAGTTCGTCAGAGAGGCTCGTCCATCAACTTTAAATTACCGTGAATAAACTCTGCGTTAACAGTCCAGTAACCAGCCTGTACTTATCACTTATGAGGAAAAATTACGAATTGGATTTACGAGGCATTTGAGCTCTTGCAGATGCAGGCTATTGTCAGACAAACTTTCTGAGAATCGAGCCCCGATGACAGATGACAGTTGATGACTAAAGAATCTGCAAACAAGTATCTTTTGATGAGAATTTTGTTTACGATTTTACATGCAAATCGTATGCATGTTTTTGCACAAGCAGACTGTCGGTTGTAAATACGTGCTCACCCAATTCACAGAAAGACAAATCCAAATTTATGTTTAAATCAAGCCCATCTGCTCGTTTCGAGGAAGTTAAAATTTAAATTTGTTCATCAGAAGTTACAATTGCCAATTCTGAGTAAATCAGTACAATTCCGATAACTTCAAAAACATAAGCGTACCGAGTAAACAATTGACGTGGCTTCAGCTCAAAAGCCCTCGTATACTTGTATGAAGGTCCGCTTGAGATTGACCTACCTCAGTGCCCGTTCACCGTCTGTCTTGTCTATTTTGAGCCCAGCAGGAGCCCGAAAGAAACGGAGACGTCCATTTCCGGTTGCATTTGTGCCTGCCGAGTTACAGGAAAGTTAGAGTTTGCAAGCGGTTAATTCTTTGGATTTCACGAGGTGACTCATTTTGAGGCTCTGCCATTTCCACCCATACAGGACAAAACTCTTTTACATCTTTACGAATTTAGGCTTTGGGCTCGGCTCAAACTCTGATGTCGAGTTTGACCTAGAAATTTTTAGTGAGAAATCGTTTATGTAAGCAACGTGTTTGTACGCAATGGATTAAATAACCGTGTGGTTGTTACAATATTACATTAAATCCGTCCTTGATGGTACAGCCGGGAGGAGCAGGATTAAACCATCTCGCTCATCTCGCCTGATGCTGTTGGTACAATTGGATGCTGCGACTAACTGGAAGAATGCACAATCACAATGCATTTGATCACTGGAAATTGGTAGGCATTTATCCATTTACAACACTACTGTAGGATTCTATAAAAGCATGGTTGTCTGTAAACCGTAATTAGTCTGACGTAGCATTCAATACGAGCAAAGCGAGATTGCGAGTGTGAATGAGTTGGATTGTGGCTGGGAAATTTGAGACATCATTTCATCGCACGCGTACGCTGGGGCATTGCGTCACAAGCCAAATCGCAACATTCATTCGCTACATTTGAAGAGGTAATTTTGCAAGTTTTTGCGTAGTCCAAAGCTGGAGAATATTCACCTAGCGACTTAATTTTTGTAACCGCTTTAGATTAATTTTCAACGTGCTCCACAAGACGAGAATGGCGGAAAGAAAAATCTCCGGGGCGTTTCGACCCAATCGATCACATGAAGTGCCGCTCCAAGAAGATATCACCAGCGAGGCCTCCAACAATCTACTTCAACTATTCTTGAGCCAAGTAGACAGAACACCGGCCGCCGTCGCAATGATTGACACAGCTTCCCTGAAATCTACCAGCTTTCAACAATTGCACAAATCTGCTCTCAAGCTGAGTTCACGCATTGCAATTGCTTCGATGTCCAACCCAAGCTATGAGAAGAACGAATTTGTGGCCATTCTGCTTCCTGCAAGTGTTCAGCTAGTGAAGGCGACGCTGGCAATTTGGCTGGTCGGAAAGATTCCTGTGCCCTTGAACATCGACTACCCTGTCGCTCAATTGAAATATATTCTCGAAGACCAACTAAAAAATCCGCTGATCGTCACCCGGATGGGAACTGTGGAAATGATTGGTCTGGACCTGCCCGATCCCAAATCTCAAGTTGTGCCTCCAGACGGTGCAAAACAAGAGTCCGTCTCAACAATAGGCGTCGCTTCTCGTAATGAAGTTGCATACTGTTTCTTCACTTCGGGGTCTACTGGTCGGCCAAAGGGTGTCCTTGTAAAGCATTCGTCATACGTTAACGTTGTGAATTGGGCGATCGACGCTTGTAGGCTAACTTCATTTGACCGATCATCAGTTGTCTGCAGTCCAGCATTTGACATTTCAGTTCTAGAAATCTGGCCCATCTTGTGCGCTGGAGGCTGCCTTTGCCTGCCAAGAAATCATTATCGCTACGATTTAAATCTTCTTGCAGAATGGATCCAACAAGAACATATCACAATCACAGCACTCCCGACTGCGGTGGCGTCTAGAATTTTGGCAAATGAAGAGAAAATTCTCAAGTCTAGTCCAAGCAGATTCACATCGTTAAGATGGATGCTGGTCGGTGGTGAAGCCCTGGTGAAGTACCCTTCTCCCGATCTTCCCTTTCGAGTAATGAATATGTACGGACCAACAGAAGCAGCCGTGTTGGCCACGTGCATTCCCATTGACGATGATGGTCGCCAGACAGAACAAGAACAGCGCCACAAGTCAGAATTGCCTTCAATCGGAAAGCCAATCAACGGCCAGGTTAGAGTGTATCTGATGAATCAAAACGATAGCACACTGATCACGAAGGAGGGCGAAGTTGGCGAGATTTGCATTGCCGGTGTTGGCGTTGCGAAGGGGTATCTCAATCAGCCACAACTCACCGCCGAGAAATTCGTCTTGAACCCTTTCGCTTCGGGCAACGACGACCAACGTTACAGCATGATTTACAAGTCTGGCGACTTGGGCTACTGGAACTTGGACGGCAACCTGTGCTACACTGGGCGCAGAGACACGCAGATCAAATTCCACGGATACCGGATTGAATTGGGCAACATTGAGCAAGCGCTTGGAGGTTATTCTCTGCTCGAGCAAGCCGTCGTTTTGGTTGAAGAAGGGAAGGATACAAACGCACTTGTTGCGTATTGCACGGTCGACAAACACATTCATGGAGTATTTAACAAAGCAGTGTCTCAAATGCAAGACAACTTGTACCCGTTTCTGCGTTCACAACTTGGACATTACGAAATCCCGTCACAGATTTACATTCTTCCACATGCATCTGCGTTTCCACTCACAACGGCGGGGAAGATTGACAGGAGCAAATTTCCCGAATTGAAATCAGTTGCGGTGCTCCTCACCTCAAACCACGAGCCACTCGAAACCGAGTACGAGATTATGGTGGCTCAGACGTGGAGCGAGTTGCTGAATGTGCCTTATGCCGCAATTGGTAGAAGAGACAACTTCTTCGGGATGGGTGGCACTTCCATAGTTGCCCTCCAAATGTTGCAAAGGCTTCAGTCCATGATCGAACACAAGTGCTTGAAGATCGCTGGATTGCATTTGCATCACATTTTTCGAGCGCAGACAGTCTTCGAGTTGGCCGAACTTGTTGAACAAAGCATTGTTTCGGAAGAAAAGAAGACTGAGGACGAGAGCACCAGCATGATTTCATTCTCACAGTCGCAGCAATTAATTTGGTCACAAATGATGCGAGTGCCGTGGCAGGACTGGAGCCAATTCAATCAAACAATCTCGGTCAAATTCGGCGAGATTCCAGACGTCACTGTTCTGCAAACGGCGGTGGCTAAAGTGGTGAAGAGGCACGATGTCTTGAGTTACACATTCCATTTCAATAGCAATGGCGATGCCACTGCTCACTTTGTGCATGCAAAAATTCCGCAGGTGGAGACAATTGACTTGTCCGGGTCAGCCGTCAGCTGGCAGGAGTCCTGCCGAATTCTGGATAACAATAATTCGAGCACGCCACTCGCAAGCGGGGATTATTTGGCAAGATTCTACATTCTGAAGCAGGGGCAGAATTATTACGTTCACATAATTGGGCATCAGCTTTTGCTGGACGTAACGAGCTTCAACATTATAATTTGGGAAATACAACAACTAATTCGGATTGAGCTGGGGTATGAAGAGGTTGTGGCAGAAGCAGATCTTCAGTTAAAGCCGAAGTATCAATACGTTGACCATGTACGTTGGCAAGAGAGTTTTCTTGCGTCCAAGCAGTTCAAGACATCACTCGACTTTTGGACATCGTACTTTAATGGTTGGTCTGCAATTGAGTCCTACAACATCCTGGGCGAAAACGTGGACTTAAATAAAAGCTCTTCATACGCTGGCGTTGTACTTCCTTTCCATTTGGACGCCCAGATCACAAAGAAGCTGGAAGACCACTCAAAAGAGAAACACACAACGGTGAACAACCTTCTGGTGACCGCGTTCACAATCTTGATCTATACATTATCGAATGCGACGAAGCAATCATCATCAGACATTGTCATTTTGTCGATTGTACTGGGCAGAGATCAACTCGAGTTTAATGAGACGGTTGGTCACTTTACAAACCCAATTGCGATTCGTGCTAAAAACGTGGAGCAGTCTCAAACCTTCGGCTCACTGGCGCACCAATTGCATGAAAATATAGCGACAGTTTATGAACACAGTCAAGTCCCATATCAGTTTGTGGTCAACAGCGTGGGCGCAGGCACAAACTCGGATCCCCGACAGTTATTCAATTTCTGCATAAATATGACGCCTCGATCGCCCATCCATTTGAAATGCTCGCGGAATTTGTTCCAAACTTATGACACTGATTTAACAAACCAGAAGATTATGCTAACTTTTGAAGAGGTCAACGAGGAGCAAAACCACATCGATGGATTCTTGGAAGCCAACACAAACATATTTTCTCTGAGTCAACTCAACGAGTTTGTGCGTTGCTATCAGAATATTCTTGAAGCTGGAGTTAGTTGTCCAACAACGCCAATAGAATCTTTGTTAACAATCAGCAGAACGTGATTTCACATTAACTTCAGGCGAACTAAAATATAAATCCGTGGTTTAATATAGGCATTGTTATATTATCGAATCTTTTACAATCATGCTATGTTATCATAAATTTTAACTACGTCAGCATATTCTTGTAGTTTTTGATGAAATCTTTCTACTAAACTCAATTGGTCATCGTCTAATTCTACGAGGGCCTTGGGTAAATAGTCAATTTCGCTATAC
This sequence comes from Mesaphorura yosii, assembly GCA_009869945.1. Classification (NCBI taxonomy): domain Eukaryota; kingdom Metazoa; phylum Arthropoda; class Collembola; order Poduromorpha; family Tullbergiidae; genus Mesaphorura; species Mesaphorura yosii. The sequence continues at coordinate 29,678 of WIXG01000394.1, read as the reverse complement.
ACAATTTCGTAATTCAAGCTTTCTAGATTTTTACAAACTGTGAAGAAATTATTAGGTTCGGATGTAAATTCCATGACGAACCCATACAAAGGTGACTCAATCCAGTTAACCTCTTCTGCTTCGGCTTCAATTGCATGGTCTACACATTCCTCCAGCCGTTCTTCTGTCAGTGGTGTCCCATTGCGCCCCGTGCAAAGAATGATTCCTTTCTTGTCAAACATGTGTAATAAGGAGTCTGAACCAACAACAAACCTGCAAGAAATGCACAATGAAAGTAAATTTTCGAGTTACGATGGAACGACTTTAGGATGCCTGATGTTTACCCATTTTTCCGTAACACCGCGCTCAAATCCATCTTTAGCTTATTTACGTTGTCACTTTCCATCAGTGCTATCATGACACAACCACCCGGACCCTTAAGCAAGTACGTGAATTGTTTGAAGTCGGCTTTGTTGAGTCCTCTGGCTACAAATTCCAGCACCTTCTGAATCGACGCTGAGGGAACTTTCGCTGCCTTCGCCCGGTCGATGACATCAGCCAACTTCTTGTTTACCTTTGGGTCAGCACTTTGATTTTCTACATAATAAAACAGTAAGCTGTCACATTAATTGGTTCCTAATAAAATACAAGGAATAACATTGACTTGACTTACCTTTGGCCGCGTTACGTATCGCACGAGTGTATTTCTCAAATTCTACGGCTTTCTTGTGATCGGCCAGTGATTTCTGATGTTTAATATTCGCCCATTTGCTGTGCCCGGCGTTACGACATTGAATATCTAACAATGAAACAAGAAACAATGAACGCACATTTTCAAGTCATTGGACATTGACCCTTGACAGAATTCAGATTTGGGAAAAGAATTGCCTTACAATGCGATCCACCGAACACCCGGTGCCAACCTGTGTTCTGAGTCTGATTGTTGCACGGTTGTTCGTCGGTGCTGCCCCTGAATAGCACGCTATTTGTTAGAGTTCTAAGAACTGCTATCTGAGGTGGTAATCTTAATCTTGTGTAGGCTATTTTCACTAGTAAATTAGACATTCTTGCAAATTCAACAGATCATAACGGTCGGTCCAGTGAAGAGGCAAAAACCACTGCCGCAGTGGATGAGGAGACCGAAAAGTTTCAAATTCACACATGCTCGCCCATCCACCAACATGTGACTTCTCCAAGTGATTCATTCAATATGTGTTCGTGTAGGAATCCCGACCGTCCTCTTTATTTACATTTTTCGAAGTGAAGTGCAAGTTAACGAAGGTTGTGTACGACCCTACGAGGCTCAAAATACAAAAACAAAAGAACCGATTTCACTGTTCGCTCACACTTCGGCCAATTTTAAACCACGACACAAGAAAATAACAGCTTGTTTCGGTATAAGCAGCTTCGTTTTATTGACACGTCGAAGCTTCATTCCAGCACTCTAAGTAATTACTCCCTTAACCCGAGAAGCATCAAAGTAAGTCCTACATTTACTCATTTTGGCAATCTCAAGAATAGTCAATTGGCAAGATTGTTTATCGCAGATGATATATTAAACTTCTCTCATTCCTTAGGAAAATGGCTCTGTCGACAACCACTTCACGCTTTTCGTTTCTCACCGATGATGCAGCTGATCCATTTGAAAAGAAGAAGAAAAAGAAGACGGCTGCAGCAGGTGTTTCTTCGGCTACTGGTAGTTGGAAGAGTAAGGCTACCGGAACATCATCATCGTCAAATAAGCCCAAGAATGCAAATAATAAGTCTGGAAACAAGAACACCACTGTGTCCGACCAAGGGAAGAAAAAACCTGCAGCAAATGATAAAACAGGAGATGCAAATAAGGTAAATAAAATAAATAAATGCCTTAAACGTCGAAACTATCTTGAATTTCTTGAAAAATTACACGTTACATGTCCAGAATCTTCCAACAAACGTGAATTTCCATGAACCACATTCCGATGGACCACGTGAAATTAGCGAGTCTTCAGCGACAGAAGCTGATGAGGTTGTATGCAACGATAACGAGACAAAAACAAAATCCACCAAAAAGATATCTAAGAAAGGCAAACCTACTTCTGACCAAAAGAAAGAAGAGCAATGGGAAGATTGGAAGAAACGTGATCAAGAGGTACAAAAATTTAAAAAACTAGAATTTTTTTTTGTGTAAAATGTTCGACCTATGATCCTTTTTTCTTTCAGTTTGTGACTGGTTCTTTCGAGTCTGATTTGGAAGCAGCCTTGATCCAGTCCAAACTGGAGTACCAAAAAGACGAGTCAAAGACTGGGGCTAAGCCTCGAAAAACAAAAAACAAACCTGCAGCGGTTTCATTGAGCGAGTTTAACCAAATGATTGGGTGTGGAGGAGCTGGTCGTCCAGTAAGTGTGCAGTCATACTCATGTAGTCCACACGGTCGTGGTGCCGCATTAGAATAATTGTTACTTTTCTTCCAACTCATTCTTCAGGATAAGGGACTTGTAGATCCAGATTGGCCTAAGAGTTTAAATGGCTTTGCGACAATCCTGCCACCGCCAGGACTTGCACAATCGTCTAATAATTTGGAGCAGGATCAGGATGCTGCTCTAATGCAGCAGTTCAGACGTGAAAGTCAGTTAGAAATAGAACGAGAAAGAAGACTGGAAATTGAGAGATCAATTCTCAAATCGAGGTCTCCCGTTCCTATTCCTCAAGCTAAGGTATCTATGTAATGTCAACTATCAGCAGTAAATTTACTTCGAACTAAACCGCAGGAAGGTTCGCTAACATGAGAATTTTGATTTTCTTGTGAAGGGAAAGAAAGACGCGGAGATGAAACGTCTCAATAATTCCAAACCTCAAAGTCTTAACAGCATTCCATGTGCAGCGACTAATCCTACCGAACTTTTGGCCTACACAAATTTGTTGCTGGAGAAAGATCAGCAGATTGCTGATTTGACTTCTACCAAGACTGATATACAGCATAAATTAGAAGATCTCCAAGCTAAATTCAAGAAACTGTGTTCAATTCTCTCGGATAGCCAGTGTAAAAATCTTGTGCAACTCTTAACTCTTAAGTCCTCTGATCTTTTGTTCACTATGTCCTTGTTTCCTGTGTCATTTTCAGTGAAGGAGAAGGCCAAATTAGTGATTGAAAACGAAAAACTCACACAACTTAATGTGGACTTGAACGAGCAAGTGACACTTTTACATTCACAACTGGAACAAGAGAAATCCAAATGCAGCCAACTTGCAGCAGATCTTCGAAAGCAAGAGGTAAATTATCAGTTATCAAGATTACGAATTCATATCTTACAAAATACTTGTACTATTTTACATTGGTTAATTATGGTTTCTGCAGTTTGCACGGAAGAGGACCCAGTCACACACTGAGATGAACAATTAAGAACCAGGTTGGACCAACAATTGGACCAGTTTGTTCCATTTTTCAGAAAATGTATAATTAATTTGTAACTATTTCTTGTTTACCGTTTGGAGCTAAATACATGAGGTGATCCAGTTTTTTCATATTGCTATTACCTAGATTTAACCATTTAATTAAATGCCTTCTACTTGGGTGCGAAACGCTACCACTTGTAACTTAAAAAATAAGTGACTTCGTCTTGTTAGCCTGTCTTGTCAAGATAAGTTTTGTAAATAAAAATCTCAACGCTTGGATAAATTACTTTTTTGGTGCGTCCGTTTCCATTTCTTTCAAGTTCGGTCGATTTACGGATGATAAAGAAGAAAGTGGTAAACAACCTTTGAAGAAGGCTGAGTGCCTAATTCCTCCTCGAATAAGATTGGACGAAAGCAATTCAAATTCCTACACCTTTTTTAAAAAACGGATTGCACATTAAAATTTTGAAGATACTCATATTACAATTTGTAGCATTAATAAAAAAAATTTCATCTCGTTCCTCGTAAAATTTGACTCGTTTTTCTTCTCGTGTGATTACGATGCGATGATGTCTGTGCTTTGAAATGTGAGAACCTTTAAAAGAATTCCGTACTCGGTGTTTCTGAACATGTAAGCAGTTTACGAGCAACTCCCCTTTGTTTACGAGTTACGACAGAATACGAAACGCTAGCATCAAACTTTTATTCCAGTCGCAGGTACTTAATTTTGATATTTCATAAAGTTATTGGAAAATCTCAAATCACATTGGCTTGAGTCAGGCGACTGGTTTCATTGCATTATAGAGACCTGTATTTTAATGTTTTACGGGCAATATTCCGTGTTTTAGAGTTTCCGACACCATTTGTTCATCAATTCGATTACACCAAGCGTCGTAGGCGAAATTTATGACACATAAAAATGCACGTGTGCGTTGTTTTGCGTTTTATTGGCTTTGTCTCATTTCAAATGCGAGCGTAATGGGTAGTACGACAAACAGGCGACGGAAATTGCGTTTGGACAAACTGGCAGAAATTTTATTTCCAAAACCTGTGAGGAAGGTTAAGGACCACAAAACTAAGATTAAAATTCAGGTGGATGTGGAATGGTTGAATTCATGAAAGGCAAACCCAAGTTGCATGCGAATAATTGAAAAGCTCCAAGTTTATTTACAACCATTGTGGCACATGAACATTCGTATAAATTAACTGCGGCTCAATTTCCAATTGACACAGATCGCCTGTTTAATTTCATATCCTTTTGTCATAGCTAATTTAATTACTGATGCAAGCTAATTAGTCAAGCCATCAATAACATTAACTAGCCTGAAGTGGATTGTTTATAGCTATCACGTGTATCAGTGCAACGAAAACACGTTCTTACTGACAAGAACTGTAAGCAGTAAGCTGTATTTCAATTGCGGTAGGTTGTGTACGCGGTTTAACATCGCCTCAAGCAATTAAAATCTCTGCTACTAGGCTATTAGTTAGGATTGAGATAATTGCTGGAAAGAGTCGTTTAAGTACACACTAATTGTGCGCATTACTCCTCAGTTGAAATACAGCACCTCGTCGACGAAACACACACGCACATCAATCACCAAGTCATCATGAGAGTGGAAATCTTGTTCCTGTTTGGAATGGTCCTGTGCCTGCACCTGATCTCTTCAACAACTGCTGCTCGCACTCCGGACTATCTTCTTGCAGGAAATGAATGGATGGTAAGTCATTTCATACGTCTTATCATATCTCTTTTAATCGAGGACTATTACTGAAAAAGTCTGTTATTTTAGTTCGACAAGGACAATCGGTGCTTCAAGGAAAACTACCCCAACTGCCTGACCAACCCGAAGCAATTCTCATTCCAGGTGGTTGAGTGCTGTGCTGGCCTGAAATGCGTAAATCAACCTAGACAGATTCCAAGCGAAGGCAAGTGTGTTTAGATCTTCGCATTCCACCGGCTGGATTGGAACATATTTAAATTGTTAAATTCAAAATCATAACCTTGAATCTAAGTTGAAACCCTGAAATAAACGGATCCCATTCGACGATTTTCATTCGCAAAATTACGCATATGGATTTTATTTCACAAGTTTTAGAATACAAGTGTTAAAATCACTGAAAATTGGAATGATTACTTAATGAGGTTCTTAGGAGCAGAATATCCGAAATATGTCTTACGTTAACGATAAATCGCATAAATCGCTGTACGAATTGTACATTTTGTTTAAGAATATCCAGTACAGTTATCACAAATATTGATCTTATATGACTAAAGTAATTTGACTAATTTACGTTGAGAATGTGAGACATCATGATTGGGTGGTTGTGGAATATTGGAGCATACACACCAAATATAAAGTAACTTACGCACTTACACACGGATGATGATAACTGACTAGCTCATTAGCCTACGATTTCTTGCCTGCTAATGCTAGCGATAATTCCTTCCTGGGGAAAGTTTGCTTCGCTAGGCTTCAAAGAGGATTAGAAATATGTAAATAGCAGCATGATTAGAGAATTGTGAGCTTAATGCCTACAATTGTTGTATTGAAGATTCAGCAAGACTAGATTACATTACATACACACAGATTACAAGTTCTGTTGGAGGTTTCGAAAGGTTTGAGTAATGAAATATTATTGAGATCACGAACGATGAGATTAAGTTAAATTGGCCAACCTGAGACCGTGATGATACAAATACTCGTAGAATTATATTTCCTAATTCTACTGTACGACGTTCATTACTGTGCATAATTCACAATTGATATAAATTTTAAATTCCTAAACTGAGTGAAGTTCCTCCGCTTCTCCTTCATCATCATCATCACTACCACCGTCATGTTCATTGAAACCAGAGATTCCGCTTTTGTATACAAACGTGGAGCCAGACGCACAATTTCGTTTCTTTTTCTTCGTAATGGTTGCCATAAGTCTTTTCCCTGCATTGTCATCGGGGTTATCACTGCCGTCGTCATTAACTGCATCTTCATCGTCGGCCGAAATCACCTTGGGCGAAGAAGTTCGGGCGTTAGAACTACTCGTGGACTTGCTAACTGATTGTCGGTTTATCGGTTTCGACTTCTTTACCTTACTCGTGCCAGTTATCGTATTGTTGTTGTTTTTCAATTTTGTAATGAACAATTCTTTGCCACTTGTGTCGAGAGAGTCGGTGAAAATATTCGAAGCGACTCCAACTCTGTCCAGCTCACCGGTCACCGGGCTGCTGTCCTTATCATCTTTGCCTTCACCTGCACTGAATTTTGCACTCGCACTGCTGTTCAGTTTAGGAAACGACAAGCTCGGGATTTTTAGCTGGACTTTTGTGCTAGGTGACAGCGGCACTGCAGACGCCTTTGTTGGAGATGTCCAGGTCGTAACACCTGCAGAACTCACGGTATCACGTGAATCTTTTTCCAAATCCTGCTCCAGTGAGCTAATCAGCTTCTTCCTCCTGAGCTTTTCTTGCTTCTTCAACCGCTTTTTCCTCTTATTCTTTTTGGACATTGGTTTGCTCGACATGTCGTCGCTAGAAGAGCTCGAAGTGCAGTCATCAGGACTCGAACTAGACGGACTTGTACTCGAGTGGTCTTCATTGTCGTTAGCCTTTATCGATGAAGTTTTGGCAATAGAATAATTAATCGTCTTCTTCCAATGTTGATTGTCAGCATCTTCGTCGCTGTCATTCTCGCTCGCCATCGCAGGATCATCATCGTCATCTCCTTTACGGTCACACTTTTTGCTTTCGCAAACCTCGCTCGTGTCAGTCTCGTGTTCCCTCTTCATGCTCGTGTCTGTGAGTGCGAGCGCGAGCGGAGAGGGAACGTTCACCGTGCTCGCATTTGCATTCAATGCGGAAGTCGACGCTGCTTTCTCTTCTGGCTCCGGAATTGTCATCCTGCTGCCGCCGCTGCATCTGCTGCTTTCCATATCATTGCTACTGCTATTACTTAAACTTTTACTCGTAATTTCGGCAACCGCATTCGTACTCGTCGTTGAGGTCCCCGTGAGTGTCATCGCAGTGGCATTCGGAGAAAACGACAAATTGAGGAGTTGAGCTGTCTGCTGCTGCTGCTTGTGAGTGTATTTGCTGGGTTGAGGTTGAGGAGAAGAAGAATGATGATGAAGATGTTCCATATTGTTACTGCTGCTGGCTGTGCTTGATGTATTAGCAGTTGTTGGAGTGGTACAAGTGATATTGATCGATGAAGAAGACGCAGCACAGGCGGCGGGCTGAGACACGGGACTGCCGACGACTGCACTTGGCGAGGAACAGATTGCCATGCCCGCTGTTGTTGACTCAGTTGTCATATTTTTTGTATTTGCAACATTTCCAGTTATGATGGAAGTTGACAACGCAAGAGTCTCGTCGGAAATCGGCGTGCTGGAGACGGGCAGCGATTTGCACGGAGAAAGTGGCAAAGTTGAGGTTGAGGAGGAAGGAGACGGGCAAGAGTTTGGCGTACTTTTTCTGACTCTGCTATAAATCTCTTTTAAATGCCTGAGCACATATGTGGTTGAGAGGTAAGACGACGAGGACAGGGAAAGCGGCTCGTGATGGTGGTGATGGTAATCAATATTGCGAGGATTCATTATAATGCCGTGATCTTGCTCTGCAAAATCGTCATCGTCGTCAATGATGCGATCTGCTTCAATGTCCTCGTCTTCGTCCACAACTTCCTCCTTCGCCGGGATCTGTGGCACCTGCACGGGGTCAATTTTTCTTCGTTTTCTCTTTGACGACGATGAACTATCACCCATTCCACACGAAACCGTTGACGACGTGGTTGATGATGACGCTGAAGCAACAGATGAAGATTTAATGCTTGGATTAGCGACGGTACCCAACTCGGATGGGTCATGGAACGCTGATACCGCCTTTGACGAGCCCTGCGCGTTCCCTGCCTTCGACGGACTGGATCTGCTCCCAGTCGTGGGGGTTGTGCGAGAACGCGGGCTCACAGTTGCGTGCGATGAGGCTGAAGATGACGGCGGAGCAAGAATGTCCAGAAGAGGCGAACTGTTTCTGCTGTTACTGCTGCAACTGCCCTTCTTTTCCCAAATCCGGCCCGAGACTCTTAAATCAACACAGAGTCCATTGTTGCTGTTATTGCTTGCGGCGGCGGCAGCAGCAGCACTTGTTGAAGGTGTTGGGCTTGATTTTCCTCCTGATTCCTTCATGCTGCTTGTGAGTTGGTCGTACAGCTTCTCGCTGGAAGCACTTCCGCCAGCTGGCGTACTCAGCAACAGCTTTGATTTGTTCAGCATCATCATCGCTGCGGCGTGATTATTGTAAGCATTGTTGTAGCTGTGGTACAAATCCAGCGGTTCTCCGCCTCGACCGGCCATTGCACTGTACAGATTGAATTTCGCATTGAGTCCTAATGATCCTGGACCGAATCCGTACGTTTCGTTGAACAGTTTCGCGTGGTCGCCAGGGGCATATTTGCTTGTGCCTGGTGTCTGTGGTGGACTCTTTGTCACACGCTCCGGGAATCCAGTGTATATTTTCTGGCTACTGCCACGGCTTCCTGTACTGGAACTGCTTGACGGCGACGGTGATGGTGATGTTAATCTCGAGATTGAGAAACTAGAAAATGCTTTCTTACTATTGCTCATTTGTGATTGATTGTTGCTGCCACACACTGACGATAAAGCCGACGGTTCACGTTTGGCTTTCTTTGGCTTTGGTGGAGTTGCGCTTTGTTTGCCTTTCGAAGTCGTGCCTTTGCCCTGCTCTCTCTCCTTTGCATTGTTTAAATCAAGGGCAGGCAAATACGGTGACGATTGACCGTACTGTGAAGTTGACGCTGACGGCTGATTGTCGAGTGAGGAGCGCGAGTGTAGCGCTGAGAGTAAATTGGTGTCCAGTCCGCCGAGTCCAAGTCCGGGTGTGAGAAATGATGGTGGTAGCGGAAGGTGAGGAAGTCCGGACGCTGGTCCAGGAGAATTTGTTCCGCCAGTTCCGAAGAGAGCCGAGGACAGCGACGGAGGCTGCGGCGATAACACACTTCTGTTCTGCGTCCCACCACCCAACGAAGACGGAGGAGCTCCGTAATTAAGGTTCATGGGATTCAGGTAAGGGTTTGGAAGGAAAGGTGGAAACAGCCAGAATGGATGCGTGAACGGGTTCAGCGATGCTGCGGCTGCTGCTGCCGCCGCGGCCGCCGCGCTGGACGACGAAGACGGCGAGGTTGTTGTCGCTGTTGATGATGACGGTGTGGTTAATGCTGATGACATTGGGTGATGAGAGGATTGCGACTGCTGCTGATTCAGGTTGACCAATGGAGACGTCGAAGGACTCCGAGATTGTTTCCGGTACTTGTCCGCGTCCTTTTTCTGAAATGATAACAAACAGTCACGTTCAGTGGTGGTCAGCCAGCGCGAAGCTCACTGCGAATTTGCAATTTGCTAAATAACCACAAGGGATTCAATTGTTGTCAACGGTGAACCCTATCCTATGCCACGACTCCCCTGTTTTTGTATTCTCTCCCGAGTTCATTCATAATTTATGGTCGGTGAAGCTCTAAGTGACACATCGTGCAGAGCCCATTCATCCTCCTTCGTCCACGTCTTACGCCCCTTGACTTTCTCCACATTCATCTTTCCGCCTTGTCTGAAGAAAGTCATCGTAACAGCGACCGCGGCTGTCGCTTTGAGATTGCCCGCTTGACAATTCGGGGTTCCAAGCTTAAACTTTAGACTTTGTGCAATGCTGCCCGAGGAAGGTCAAACTCTTCATCCTGCGAAGTTTATGCGTTAGATATGTTTCACTCTTGTCTCCGATGTTATGCTCCCAAATTGATCGAAGTAACTAAATTTATTGGCTACGCTTCGCTGAGAAATGTGTCAACCTTGAGCGTCACTTTGCTGATGGTGACAGTGCCGAATTAGACAAGACTCGTTCATGCTGAGCGGGCCCTTACAAAATTTAGCTGGCAGTTGATTACTTGGAACTTATTCCCCTGCTGTTATGTCTTCGGACAATAAGGACACAGTAGCTGCGGTTCTGACTTGCACGTCTTTGCTGGAAGATAGCTAGAAATGAACTTACTTACAAAAGTATGAGAATACAGTAAAAGTAATACTAAAGTAAATACGCCCACTCTACGGACTTTGTTGACGCTGATGCTGACTGTGATCATGAGTTGACGAACTGGAATCTGGTTCACCTTCTGTACCACTAAAGAGTCGAAGTTGAGATCCTTCACTTGTGAGCGGGGCTGATGCACTCTTCTTTCTCCGGCAGAATTTCGAGAAGTGTCCTCGTTTCCCACAATTGTAGCACTCCGTGTTCCTGCGAGGGCACTCCTTCGACGAAGAATGTTGCTGCGAGCCACAGTTTTGGCAGGATTTCCTCTGCTGCTGTTGTGGTTGTGATGATGCAGGCTGATTACTCAGACCTTATCCAGGCACAGGCTTCTGCTGTTGTTGACTGGATTTCCGGTAGCGAGTGGAGTTGACCTGTTCCGAAGAGAGCTGCTGCTGGCTTGGGCTGTTTCTGCTGCTGTAGCGGTTTGCACAACTCTCGCTAGCACGCACGTCATCTTCAGTCAGTATCTTGCGCTGAATTGACTCGCTGAGCAGACCGACACACAGTCTCTCGTCAAGGTTTCGACCTAATTTGCAGGCTTCTGTCATCTTCCTAAGATCGGCGACCAATTCTGCAATTGTCTCGCCTTGGCGTTGCTTGCGATTGGCAAACTTGATACGTTTCTATTTGGCCTTCGGGCACGCTTAAAGTGGCTAGTTAGCACTTCCACTGTACGAGCAAATGAGATGATGGTCACTTTGGTGACACCAAATCCTTGAGGAGTCCAAACGTTGGGAGGCCCAGGGTGTTGTGGAGCAATGCGAGCTCCTTGGTTTCATCTTTGCTCTTGTCGAGTCCGTTGGAAACTAGGAACGTCTCAAAGTTCTACAGCCAGGTTTCGAAGTCTTGAGTTGCACAGTTGAACTCTTTCGGTGAGCCGTAGATGGTCGACATGATCAATTACTTGAACAAGTTGTTGGTCACTGGTAATTGTCAGAATTACACGGCATGGGAGAAAATTGAAGGAACAGGCGAAATGAACGAAGTTGTTGTATATATTGTAACCTTATATTGTAACTGCTTTTATGCTTAATGGTTATTTTGTCAGTTGACGACACATTTCAGAACTTGTCAGCTCATTTACATAAAATACTGAACGATTTTCACTGCTGCAATCAAGACTTATGAGTTTAGTTGTGCATTCAAGGTTCACGCGGCCGGCAAAATCAATATTTTGGAGAAAAATCCTCACCAAATTTTAGAAGTGGTTTTTTCACCAATTTGAATTTATTCCATTTTTACCTTACCCTGTCCCATAGTGCACCTGCCATACTCTGCAATGCAATGCCTGTCTCTAAAAGCATAAATCTGAAATATGGATGTATGGATGACGGGTGTCGGAGAACGTCTGACATGCTGGCATATAATGTCAAGGGAGACATACACCAGCAAACAATGCCAGAACGGACGGACCCACGACGTATTCTTCTTCTCCGCGTTCATAATGGACACCAGCCCCTGCCTTTCATGAGGCACGATGTCCATACGAGAAAATTCTGAAGAAGTTATTGATTTGCGAAGATACAAGGGGCGTATAAAGTATAAATAATACTCCACGCGCCAGACAGACAAGAAAAAGGCAGGCATCAACCATAGGCGTAATTGTGCTGAACTCTACTCCTTCATGATTAGGATAACTTCCATTTCGTTGACTCATGACTAGCGTTGAAGATTTAATGAGAGACGACAAATATGTACTAACTCGCCTAATAGACTGGCGCACCGGAGCGACGATGTCGAACCCCTATGGAGATGTGCGTTCATAAATTGGTTTATATTATTATTAGACCCATCATCAGCGCTAATACAAAAAATATTTTGTCAAAAAGTCACATTCATTTATCGATCGGAGCTTCTGCTTCAAGACGCGACTCCTCCGGCTGCTCTCGCTCTCTGCTCTGCGGTGAGTCGCGACTCGTCTGATATTATTAACTATGGAATTATAGCGGCAGAACTCTTCTCGGAACTAAGGCAATCATGGCATGTCGTGGCGATGGCGATGACACGAGTACTATTAATGTATTTCCCTCCAATTAGGAATGAGTTTAATCGAATAGAAATCAAATTAGCAGAAATACAGGCTCGCATCGCAGCGGGACTGACTGCGGCGCAGTTTGCTTCTGATTATTTGTCAGACCGTGCAGTCATGGCTCACGAACCATTTCTGATTTTAATGAGAGAGAAGGGCATGACAAGTCAGAACTTTCGGTCGATGGTGAATAACCTGATATGATGCGCGTCATAACCAATGCCTGGAATTGCAGAATGGGCTTCGTAATTGGTAAATAAACTTGTGGGCTTCATTAAAATCATATGTTATTCTGCGTATTAGTGGCCATGGTCCATGTAATCTTAATTAGTGTTAATTACGCCCAGTTGCTCAGTTGTTCACTTACGGGATAATGATCGGTGACTCGGGATACACGCTTCCTACGCTTGGCTCCTTCCGGCTGCTGTTGCGGGGGCTTTGTCATTGGCTTTGATTGTGACATGGCTTGCGGCATATGCGAGTGTAAGCCTGACGACGAGTACATGTCGTATGGTGGCGACCCGTTCGTGTTCGTTCCTCCTTTTGAAAGCGAGGAGGAAGATAAATTGGACTTCAGAGATGAGCTGCTACTTCGTCGGTTTGTCGCGCCTGATGAGTTTCCTTTACTTGAGGGACTCGGCGGAGGAATTGGTACTGGGCCCGACGATGAAGACGACCCACCGCCAGAACCAGGTTTAGACACCAGCCTGCGTAGCCAGTCGGAGAAGAATCCTGGAGGCGGTTGATTTCCACCGCCAGCACCAACCATACCCAGTGCTGCTGCTTCATTGAAGTACGAAGGAGTAGCGGCTAGCAGACGAGACAAGAAATCCGCATGTTGCTTTAATTCTCCAGTTGTGGCCATTGGGCTAGGTTGCGGACCACCAGGCAAGAGGTACGGTGAGGAGTGGTGGGAGTGTTGTGGGTGAGGGAAGCCAGGAAGCCCTGCAATTCCGCCGCCATGGTACGAGCCAGCAGTGGACGCATTTCCACTGGTGCCTGGCAGGGTTCCGGGAATTCCGCCGTGGAGCCCAGCAAGTCCTGGCGGTGGTACTCCCGCTGTCGGCGGAAACAAGAATCCATTTCCCATCGGTGTTACGGGCGTCGTGCAACTTCCTGACGGTGTTACCAGTCCCGAGGACGACGTGGGAGACGTGGAAGACATTCCGTATGCAGGGCGATATCCGGGAGGATTTGTGAGATGGCTCGAGCTCGAACACGAAGTAGAGATGAGCTTGCTGAGATTATGATTATGAGCCTTGAGATCCGCTATTGTAGCTGGTGGCGAGTTGGATAGCTCGCCATTCATATTCATCACAGGAAAACAGATTTGATGGGATGACGGGCGACGGTGTCTTGAGTCAAGGAGTTCGAGGAGAAAAGACGATGACGGACAAGAGGGAACGGTCGAACGGTTCTATGTATTCAACTCGGAATCTTGGAACTCTAGGAATTCTCGTGCGACTCTGCAAAAATAAAGCACACAATTGTGTTGACATTTTACGATCGCTCTTTCTTCCATCTCTTAAGTACTACTATGCTCGCTTAATCTTATAGTTCGTATATCAAGGCGTGAACGTGAATAGTCGATACTGCAGGAGACCAATCAGATCGACCTTTACCTGCGCATACGGATGGTAGCACAATTAGGCAGAGTACATCCCGAGAAATTTCATCCGGGTCGTCGTGCAATATGATCTGTTCGCTCATCCCAATACTGAGATGCCTATTTTAGTCATACTAGCATCGAATCCAATTTTAGAACTATAATTGCCCCAATCTTGATTTCAGGAACGAGAATGAGAACTTAAACTTTGTCTTCTGAAGATGCGCTTAAAAGTTTAATTCGAAAGAGACAAGTTTGACGACTTTCTGAGAAATACGAATGTTGTCTATAATTTGTTGGGCATTTTGATACGGATAATTTACGCCGGAAAGGTGAAGAAAAGTTTTCAAAATGTGAGGCGCACTTAAACTTTTAGCAAATCTTGTCAAATCATGGCTTTCGCTACAATGTAGCATAAAAGCGGATTGAACTTTCAGAGACACGTTCGATGTAATTATCATTCAAGTTTCCTGATTACAGGACCATAATTTGCGACTTTTTCATGCCGAGCGCATGCTTAAAGCCGTGCGTCACCGGTATTCGAATTTTAACGACCCCAATTCGTTGTGCATTACTCATATTACTGCGCATGAAGTAGATAAAGTATAATTTGCATTTATAACCGTTAAGTTTTAATAATTTATTATTGTTACTTACACCCCATGCCTCGCCAGTGCTCCTCAAGCAGTTTGGCCATTTGAGCGAATAGAGAGCACCTCAAGTGGAAAGTAAGCAAATAAAGCCCGCCGTGCACGAGCACTGAACTCGTCGCATGCCTGCACGGTATGGCTTGAGCCAGTACCACCTTTTCAAATAAATTACCAAAATTATACAAATATTCAGTCGTTGTCGCCTCACACTCGAATATGCATAATCTACGAGTATTCATAATGTAATTAGATTGAGTGAGAGTGGGAACAAATTGCACGGTGCTGGCAGTCAGTCGGAACTCGTATTCAAATTATGGCGTACATTTTCCATCCAATTTCAAATTCGGTCCGCTATCAACTTTTATTTGCATTTTTAATGGCGGCTTGTCCAAGTCCAAGTCTTGAGTGCACATCAAATCGTTAAGTGGTGAGAAAATATGATTCATGTTCCAATAACACGAGCAAGTAGTGTAAACTGATTACTTATTAGGTGTAATTTATATACTGGTCGTGCTGCCAGCGGGTGAAATGACGATCATAATTACAGCACGGTGTTTGAATGGTCGAATTCCCATTTATGGCCTGCGTGGCGGCTCACGAGTCGACAAAATTCAAATCTCAATAATAAATTGAATAATGAATGGGTTGTCGGTAAAAGCTGTAATTTACACAAGGCGACGGTGGAAGGGGAACTTCCATAACAGCACAGTGTTACATACACGCAGAGGTCTTTGCTTTCGTGCTTGTTTTGGCCTTGGCTTCTTGCTGCACATTATTTAAAAGTTACTCCTAAACTCTCTGCTTCTTGCACTCTTTGAGCGTTCGAGATCAATTGAATCACCAATTAAAAAATGAAACAACTTTCCATGAAGAAAATGAGTCGCGTCGCTGCACTGCATGATTCCAATTATTGAATTCGTGTCACAAAAGCGACAACTGAGCAAAGTTTCAGCAGACGCAATAGGCATCAGCGCCAGAGACGTCTGATGGCCAACTCAATTGAAGGAGAAGGCATGAGGAACCAATCTACCCACATATTTCTGTCATGAGACGATTTCCAGAATTTAGGAGGCGAAGAAGCACGCCAATTTTTCACATTTCAGCACGATTCACTCACTGGAGATTTATTTGCCTTCATCAGCATCGTGTATGTCGCGCACAAAAGAAAAGGTACAAGATGCGATTTTAATTTCAGTTCCATTGTGTCTATCCTTTGCGTATCCGTGCATGATGTTGTGTAATTATATTTATGTAAATGCCTGGCTCTCTCCCTCTCCTGCGTTCACAGCCTTGCATCGCCTTGCATGTCATCGTTTGTTCTGGACGTGAATCTCGGCGGGTGCCGCCTCAGATTTCTTTTTTTATACATTTCTAATTTTTATACAATCCGCACCAGCGTAGCAGCAGACGCAGATGAAAGGACTTTCTCTTTGCGCATTGCATTGTCGTCAACTAGTTCTTTTCTCTAATTTCTAATTATATAAAACATACAACTTTACTTTCCACTTGCTTTCTCTTTCCTCTCCCTTTCCTGTCCCCTCTTTTTAACGATCTATTTTTTCCCATTCCGCTTCCACTTTCTCCAGTTACCACTTTTTTTAATTCTCAGCCAAGTAACAGTTAAAATAATAATACGAAGTGGGAAACTGTAGGGACGGGATTGCGGAAGCCGCGTTGAACAAATGACATTGTTCTGGGAGAAGAAGAAAAAGTATCTTTTTCTTTTAATAAGCAGATGCTACTTCTCTCTTCCTTCTCTGTTCCCGTGCAGTGCTTGCTCTTTCTCAGATTGTGCGATTGGGGTTCATTATTATTGCGCTTGTGATGAATATACAGGATGATTCATGTTACACTCGGAACTCCGAGGTGTTGAACCAATTAATACGCAAGTTTTATGGTTTCTGGTTCTTACAATTGTGGTTAGCTGTGTAGCAGTCTAACGCGCCACGGAAGAACGAAGCAAAAGACAGCGACAACCAGAAAGAAAGGCTCTCAAACGAGACGAGACAAATCCCGACTGCCGACTTGTTCGTTACTTTTACTTGTGCGTTGCGCCACCTTCTCTTACTAGCTAATGGAACGAGCACGGAAAGGCAGAGGAAAGAATGCAAAGATGCTCGGCTCAAATTAAGACACATCTTGTAGATTTAGATTATTGTTTCACCACGTAGAAGCGCCAGTACTAGCAATAACGTCGTTCCTGCTTTATTAAGCAAACTAGGAGCATTTTGTCCTTCAACCACGCTATGAAATATGCAAAGTAGTCAGTAAGGTTTGTGATGTATAATAAAAGTTGGAACTTTTTTAATTGATATTTATTCTAATGTTTTCTCATTTCTCAGCACCACCACTAACCACATTCCTATTTAAATGTGGGAAACACCAATGATAGCGCAAGATAAGTCTCGTCTGCAGAGAGATTTAGCATAGATTTCATTCTGGACCTTAAGGACTGCTCATTATGTCCATTGAACTAGAAACGGGTTGGATTGTACCAGCTTCGACTAAATCCTTCAAAAGCCGTAGGAATACTACGGTAGGATTAATAATGTATACATTTTCACAATTGTTGGTCACTGTGTGCAATTAGTGCGCAATCATTATTGGTCCACATGCATTTATTGGGTGAAAGCACGCACGGCATACCTCCCAAAAAAACCAATTTATTCGTAATTCATTCATCGCTTTTAGTACCACCTCAATTCCAGTTTAGCGCATACATTTTTAATTCTCCTTTTCATTAACTCTTCTTTGCGTGTACAGTCCTCATTTGAATCCCACAACTGAATTACGCATGAGATCAAAATGTAGTACGGAGTTTACGCCTTTGAAAACTCAACCCTTGAAATTTCTCTCAACCCAATCTGAGCTTCTGAATTAACTCTTATTTGGAGATTCGAGAGCGAGGCGGAAGAAAAATTGTACGAGCAGTGGATTTAAATTTGAAAAGAATTGCTATCACAAGCATGTTTCAGGAGGGCCTTAATTTCGTGCTCTTCAGTCCCAAAGTACGGTCTTTATTCATCTCCTTTATTTTCCCCTCAATTAATTTGTCATCGTTTGATGTCATTCATTTTATTCAAAAAATGAGGCAACCACGGCAAGACTCGGCGTGCAACCATCACCCGTCTATTACACTGGGAAGGTACAACGAGGACGAGAACAAGGAAGCTCCTTTCTTCACCAACGAACGATGGTTAAAATTATACACTCAGCGGGTTCTCGTATAATTTTTCTATTCGAGAAAGTTTTCTTTCTAATATACCACAGCACATGTTTCGTATACTCCAGCATCTAATATTAGTATTGCTTTTAAAACTTTGCGTAATTTTAACTATTGAAACGCGGCGACAGCGAGTCACAGCTGCAACCAATATATCAAGTTTCCGAACCATGTTAAGCCAACAAAACCTTCACCAGCCGCAAAAGCCGAGTCTGCTGTTTAAAGAAAAGCAAGCGAAGGTACACAAAAAGAGGTCGCAAAGCACCAAAAGAAAGCATTGCACAGCACCGCGAGTAAATTTTCATTTACATAATGGAAGAATAACGAGTTAACATATCATTATGTCATTAAGCGCCGAATACTTGAATACTTTGCAAAGGAAGTCCTGTTCTGAGAAAGAAGCCTTTTTAATATGGCACGGTAAATGGTTAGCAAATTGTATATAATTTGACAGACTTATCGTTCAGAAGCGTTTTTTCCATTCCATCAAGCATAAAAGTGAACACTCCGAAAAATTTCGATCCGGAGCCAACTATTAATTTACATACTCAATCCTCTAGAGCTGGATCTTGAAACGATTACGGCGTAAGTAATTTCTTAAAGTTCTGCTGTGCTCGTTCGTCGTATGTGCGCATTTAATACACACTCGCTCCAATTTAATCCGTATTAATGTATTACAGACATTTCGAATCACTTATCGCATGAACGAGTTCATAAGCGAATGAAATATGGATTACGATTAGAGGAAAGAGAAGTTCGAGTACGATGTGTTATTAAGTGAAGAGACAACAACACAATTTGGTCGATCACATTTACCCTCCAATGACTTCACTTTCGGCTTATAGCTAGCCCTGCTGGAAACATGCAGCAGAATCAATTATATTATGTAACCCTTGCGCTTACGCTTGCGTTTAGCGAGCAGAACCCGAACTCAGTGTCAAGCTCAGTTGTAATGCAATTTAAGCAAATACAAATGCTCGCAGCCCAGAATACTAATAAATATACGAGAGCTGGAGTGCGAAAGAGGAGTGGAGCACGGTGGTGGAACAATAGTCAAAATCCTTTATTTTTTGTAATCAACATCAACCACGCCACGCCACGCCATGCCATCGTTTTATGAGACAACTAGACAACCCGACTGGATTTCCCCTTTCACTCTTCTCTCATCTCTCGGTCGCATTATCCTTTTACGTGCTTATTGTGATTTATATAATCTTTCATTGCCTTCGTCATTCCACGACGTGGCGTGGCGTGGCGGGGTGCCGTGCCATCATTATATAATTTATCTCACTCAGTTTATTAAAAATCTATAAAGAGAAGTTGGAGAGAAGGATGAAAGCAGCCAGCCAGCCAGGAGAGGAGAACCAACCTATTATCGTCAATCCAATTGTCATGATGAAAGCCTGCTCATGTCTACTGTCTAGTGCTTTGAACTTCTGTGCTTGCAGCACTCTGTTCGATTCTGGGAAAGAGATTTTTGGTGACAAATAATATTATTAGATTTATTTATAGGTTAGGTTATATGATTAACCACTGCGACGCTCGCCCGTCCTCGCCTCTTTTGTTCCCACAGCCGATTGCGCCACTGCCTTTGAGTCGTGCATGGACCAAAATTACGTGGCGAAATGAGATTATTTCCTGCCTTTGTCTCTGTCCCCAGTTACGCATCATGCTCCGATTGACCTTTGGAGAATGTGAAAACTTCCCCGATGTTTATTGTTTTCGATTTGTTCAATTTCGGTTTCAGGGAATTTCCTTTGAACCTCCAAGCCTAGGCCCAATCACAATTCAGTAGCGTGCTAATAAACGTCAAATGCTTTCATGAAGTCCGTAAGCCTGGCTAAACATTTAAATCCACTTTCAACATTTAATATTTCATATTCTGAGAATTCGTCTTTGATGATGGCATATTTTTATTCAAATTCCGGCTGGGAATAATGTCTTTGGCACAAAGCAGCGAGAGCAAAAATTCAGTGAGTGGAAAAATGTAATGAGGATGAAATACGCAGCAGCAGCAGCCAACAACAACGCTCCAGCCAGCACGATGAAGACGAGACTTTTTTTTTTATTCTTCGCTTTTGGCAAGTAAATGGAAACTTTATCACTTTTGTTCGCTGGAAATCCTTTTCCGAGTTAAAGTGAAATTTAGAAAGCAGCCAGCAAGAGTTAACACTTTACACTTTGTATTGTTGGAAATTGAAAGTGTTTTTCTTTATTCACGATGATGATGAAGACGAGTTTCGATTTTTACTCTTTGAAACGGTGCCCGGCAGAGCAAAAGTGTAAAGTACGTTCCATCATCCGCATGGTTGTTGGCCCAGACTGATACTACTCGACAATAATGATGATATTAAATTGTTAACAATTTCGCTCTCTTTAAATGTACTGCGGCGGAAAGAATTCCGAGAATAAAAGAAACTGGGTGCAGAACAGCAACAGCGACGCGGCAGCAGAGCTCAGCTTCTTTTATTCTCTCCTTAAGAGTGATGATGGGTTTTCTTCTCGAACGTTAACGCTTCGGATTCTTGTTGAGGTTTTCTTGGCTATTTGCGGAATGACTGAGAATCGGTCTTTTCTTGTTCAACTCAAGTGTTGTATTAACACTTCCAGACCCGAACAAGATTCAGATTCAGAACATTCTCGATATGGCCATGGCCACATTGCCTCAGTGTGGGAGGTTAAACTCGCCTCGGCGTGCGGTCGAGTCGCGAATTACTCGACGGTCCGTATTTGTGTGTGAAATACACACTTGAATCTTTCTTTTCTATTTCCGTACTGCCCTGGAGTAGACCGAAGGCCGGCCTATTTGCCGCCGGTTCGCAGCTCGCCGAAAGTAATGTAAGTGTTTGATTAAATGAAAAGAATAAAACGAGTATAATGATGATGTTGATGGTTGAGAAACTTTTCCCATCAGTTCATACAATTCTATCTGATGTAACAGGAAAATCGCTTTCTCCGACTCCACGCTCTGTTGACTGCTCTGCCCTACAAAGTAGCCCTGCTCGCCTGGCTGCAGGCTAGAGCCGAGACCTAACCAAGACAGAGACCATGCAAGGACAAGGGAGTAACTATTTACTCTCCGCTGCGCCACTGCCACTACGATGCTTGAGCGGATAGACCTCCTCGATTTGCTATCGCTTGCGCCAGCATCTCGGCTGTCCTCGCTCGCTGACGACTGACAAAGTGAGTCTTGGGGGTCAAAATAACATACGATTTATGCCGTGTCGAGCCATGCCCAACTCGCTGCACTCCCAACGATCGCATTGTAGAAAAGAACCTTTTATAGGATTCACGACTCATCGCGTACCGTGCCTTCTTCATCCGTGCGCTGATAAAAATTAATTTCACGACTTAATTACTGCGTTCATCAACCAAAGCACCTAATCTACTATCAAGCCAAGGTTAAAATTGGCACTTTTGTATGAGCAGGTGAAAGTACGAGTAAATTAGTCGGGGATTAAAAGGTTTCAGACGCCAATCATTAATCATATCAGTTTACTCATTCAATCCGTCTTCGGGTTTCTGGTTTCTCTTCCAAGTATTCGAATTGATTTTCCGTTTTCAACCAATTTCGTTACGTTGCACTTAATCCTTATAACAAAGAATTGTTCAAAGCATGGCCCTAGACCACGATCGTGAAGTTGGCTCGGGTTTATGCAGAGCCAAATCTAATTATCTCCCTGCCTTGCGATGGCTGCGCCGTTCCACGTAACAAGAACCGCAGAGTTACAGTAATGGCAAAAGTGCAAAAGAAATCTTGGTTGAAAAGAAAGGAGCCGAGAACTTGTAAATTACATTTCGCCGGGGAAAGTGAAAACTTAAAGGGTTGGCCAGAATTCTTTTCCTATTGTTGGTTGGGCGGAATGCCAAAATATTTTTATATCACAAAGCAAAGCGGCTCGGTGCTAAAAGTGCCGTGCCGAGAAATAATATTTATATTGTAATACACGGAACAAGGAAAAGAAGATCTTCTTGAGGATTCGCATTCGTAGTCAAAACTGCTGCGCTGCTGCTGCGACTGCGACGAGGACGACTAACTATTACATTACCATATATTTTGTATTATGCACCGCACACACGTGAAGCGGGCCCATTGTCACGACTTTCATGTATGATTTCTTACGAAAATATAATAATGCGTCATCCTGCGTCGGGCTCGTGTGGGCCGCTTCCAGTTAACTCTTTACATAAACTCTTTCCAAGTCACGAGAAGGAAAATGTTTATGTACGCGAGCAGCCAGCGCGAAGGAATTTTTCCCAGTTGAGATTCCGGATTCATTTCCTTCTGCTCAAGCCTGGCTTCACACTTCAGTTGTACTCGTACACAATTTACTTTGCATAAGCTCATCCTTCCCAGTCGTTAGCTTGATACTTTTGCATTGCATTACTTCTTCGAGTCATGCTTTCACTGTTTCGCATTTCTTATTGCCTATTGTGAGTGTACATAAACTCAGAACTCAGTCTTGCGTAAAAAAAGTCAGGTAGCAGCAGCCATGGCGAGCCAGCAGGAGAAGCGGGCCCAGGACATCACCACGACCACGAACAGGGCTTTACTTTCTCCTTCCTCCGCTGCTCACTCGTCTTCTCATCGCAGCTCATCTCCTCGCATGACATGCCAAAGAAGCGTTAAGAAACGCCTATAAAAATGCAAACGAAACATGGCCAGGGACGCACCAGGGAAATGCCTACACGAAGCCGAGCCTGGTCCGTGCTTTAACTTTTATGACACCAGCAGACCTTCTGCTCGCTCATACACAATTTTGCACAGACAACACTCAAACTCAAGAATGTTTACCGCCAGGCTAAATGGAAATGAATTAATCCCAAGAACTTACTAGCATTTGACAGTTCAATCATATTTCGACTGTGACTATTCCGAAGGACCATTGCCCATTCTATCTAATCTCCGAAATCTCGAGTCAAATCGAATTACACATACACACCGGAAGCACCTGCATGCTCCAAGTACCATAAACGCTCACTGCTGCAGAGTAAACACTAAACACTCGCCGATAAGAAATAAAGAAAGCATGAAGCAACGGAATGAAATGGAAAAATTGCGCTACTGCACTTGAGTTTCGCAGTTAAGTCGTTCAGTGCTCGCTAAAGTATCATAAAATGATAAAACCTTCCTCCTGCGCTGCCTGCCTGCATGCTCGATTTTATTTGTACACGAATATTAAACCAACACCATCCATAATATTCGACTCGGATTCTTCGGCAGGCAGAGCGCGACGGTGGCTGGCACAAAAGAACGGTGCCCGGTCTCGTATTTTTCTCTGTAAATGCGGAATGTGAAATGAAATAAAAAATATTATAACAAAAAATCGATTCAAATGATACACAGCACATATTTGTTGTATTTTGAATGCGAGACTCAAGACCATATTGTCAGTCGTGTATGTCAAGCGGGTTGCAGCCGCCGCCTGCCTTTCACTCGCTCTTTCTCTGCCTGCCTGCCTCTCTATCATCATCATCACCATAAAGAGTTTACTGCTGCACTCACATGCATGCACCAGAACACGGGAGACAAGTCAGTCACACAAACCCGTGCTCGCACGTACGTATCATCATATGTAATGTGTAATAATAATCATTTCATTCCAAACAAGCATGGCATGAGACCTGTGCTCGTGTTTCTGTATCTTTGCTTCCATCTCTCCTGTTAAAAATTCTCATTTCCCCCTTTTCCGCTGCAACCGAGCCACGAATCGCGACATAGATTCATCATAAAAAGAAACGCAACATAATATATTTATATGCAAATTGTATTTACTTCTGCGTCTGGTCTGGTGTCTGGATCCACTCTTATAGTCTCCTGCCTATCTCACACTCCTATCGTTCTTCATCTCCCGAGTCCGTGCCGTGTCATGTATTTTTATTCGGCGTAGGCCACACTCGCTCGCTCACAATTACTTCACGAAGTGAAGCACCTCCGCCGAGTCAGCGCTCTTTCCATCACAGTAGCGGCTCTCTGTCGTAATTCCTTTGAACGAATAGATCATTTGTACTACCTGAATCATTTGCCTTACTGCTATTTCGTCTTGCTCTAAATGCCGAATGCGATCTGCAAAATGAATGCTTGTCCATGCCTAAGATTTCATTAAAAAAATCACCGTCGTGATTGACTTTAGACATTACTTCAACGCTTTCTTTTGGAATAAACCATTGCTTATATTCGGCTGACTTTAATTTTCCTCGAGCCACCCAGAAAGAAAAGGTATCCAACACCGAGTAATGCGTCCAGTTAGCGTAAGCATGAGCTCGAACAACCGCCACGCATAAAATATGCACATGGGAGCGAGAAAGCTGCCATTCCCTGAATTTTCGTATTCTGTTCTTTCGCCGAAGCGGAAATTGGAGTTTTACATAATTAACTACTGCCTGGTTCCGGAATCGAGCAATCGTCTTGCAAAACGGAAATTATATCGCCGGGTTGAGGAACAGGCCTGAGATCAGATTAAGCAGTGCAACGCGAATAGAATTAATTAGAGTGGCAGCAATCGAAACTGCGGGTACCAATGTCAAGCCTTTGGCAGTATTAGATTCTAGATCGACACAAAAGGTGCCACAAATTACTAATTAAGCGTTGGAATCGAATAAATCCGAATCCATGCTTTTGTGATCTAACCAGCCATTAAAGGCTGGCTTAAGTTAGAATACAATGCACGAGCCAGCAATGTAAGGATCAAATGCACCATTCACCATTCAATCAGGCCTGCAGTCTGCATCTCCCGTGAGAGAAATTCGGCGAGAGAAAACTAAAACAGAACGAATATAGCACAGCCAGTAAGTAAGATGATCTTTCTTTTGTGCTGTGCTGAGGCTGTGCTCTTCATCGCAGCGCGGCCCAGTGCAGTGCAGCGCACGTCTTGATCACTTCATTTTAAATTGGCTTATTTATTTGGAATCTCTCCGATTTTCTTTCCCTCGTCTCTCGCAATTAATTTACTTTTTATCTTCACAAAAGTCCCTTTCTAAAGGGGCAGGATTAATTCGTAATGAGTTGGGCTTGAGCCCCTGAGCCCAAGCACAGAACCCGGAATTAATTAACAGCGTGTTGCGTACCACGACGAGGCTAATAGCTAGAACAGATCAATATCATTAACATACACGCCAGACGCTACCCACATTGTGACTCTTATATAATTACTTCTGACTACAACGTGCTAAACGATACATGCACGAGCTCGGACTCGTTACGCACAGGAAATAATGAATGGATTAATGCAATTTACCTTCAAGATTAGACTTGGGCCTTGCAAGTGGCAGATTTCACGTGCACGTCAAAGATTGTGTCACGCCAAGTTCACATTAATGTTTCGCTCAAGTCCAGTCCAGTTCAGCGTGCTTGGTTTTACGTCTGTACCCAGTAAAGTTCACACATTTACATTCGCAGAAGAAACCAATAATTTGACATTGATTGAGTTGTGCGTACACAAAAAGACTCGAGACTCAAGTCGTTGTTGTGCTCGAAGTAGCAGTTCATGAATTGATGGAGTATTTGTTTTGTCACTTGTAGTTGCTGTTGTTCCTGTGCTAATTTGGTTCTAAAATTATATGTTTACACTCGGCCGCGATATAATTGTACTTGTCTATACAGAATTGATTTTCGTTTTGGGTCGTCGGTCGCCCACTCGTTTACTTTTTGTACACAATTGAACTGCACGATTACCAATCACGAATAGGGACTATCGTATAATTGCTTCTCAGGTTTCTCGCACATACGTCCCGTGAGTATGTGAACAGGTTCTTGTCTCTCGGTGGCTGAAGAAAGGTCACCACGAGCTGCACATCTTGGCTCGTCCTGCTGCACGAAGGAGGACCAATTTAGAGCGCGTTCGAGGCCAGGCCAGACGAAGCAGTCGTTGTTGAGTAAGTAATAACAACAACAAACTGTTTTTCCTCCCGAACGTTGCACAATCTCCTTTCACCACTTTCCACTTTCCACTTTGCACTGTGACTGTGACTGTTGCGGCTGTGACACGACACGAGAAAGGTACTTCCACCTTCTGCCGCGCCGTGCTGCTTATTATCGTATCACACACGACCACGGAGCACAGAGCTCGGTGGCTGTATATAAATTATATCTCTTTACGTAAACGTAAACACAGAGCACACATCTTTCTCCTCTCTGTCACCTTTCTCTAATAATATTATTTCATTCTCTCCTCTGCGCCCTGCCGAATCTCCGCTGCTGCTCCGTGCAGGAAGAAAGCTGAAAGCACAAAGCACAGTCGTCAACGAAGACGAGCGCGAGTGCGAATCAACGTGTAAAGAAAGTAAAGTGAGTCGTCCTCTCTGCCCTGCTCGCACTGCTCGTCGTGTTCACGTTCACGGTACTCAAGAAGACGAACGGCTCAAGTGACGGAGCAAATGCGAGAAAGCAATGTGGTGGGTCGGCGCGAGCACTGCAACATGTTAACCAGACCAGAGGCAGAAGAGTCGTCCCGGGGTTCTACAAGTCAAGTCACTGGAAAACCAACCCACAGCGCGACTACACTCCGCGCACGAGCTGCAGACTAGACACGAGCACGACAGACTGGTGTAAGTAAAGTAAGTGATGTTCGTAAGTAGTTAGCTGTTGAAAACACAATAATAAATAAATACCGAGCAACCACCTTTCCCAGCGCGTGCTCATGTCCTACTCGGTCGCCTCGTCGTGCTTTTTACCGAAAGCGAAAGGCTGTACGGTGGAGCCAAAGCCAAGCACTGAATTAAACACCAGTGAGCACGCAGGCAGCAAGCAGGAGCAAAAAATCCGAAAGATACCCGAATTCAACATGATGAAATCATAATACTATAAAAAGGGTTAAACTACTTCTTTCTCGCACTTGGGCTCTTGGTCGGTCGCCCGCCCGCTCGCTCGCGTGCCTCTCCTTGTGCTTGTGACTGGAACCAGGAGCACTACAAAAGTAATAGTGTCGTGTCACTGCGAGCACGACGACGACCACCACCACACCATCACCAACACCACTGACTTAAGCCATCAACTCCGTACGGAGAGTAAACAAGGTAATCGGGATGGCGAGAGTAACCACCGACCGACCATGTAATGCGTAATAGAGTTTCGTGTATCACTGGAAGGACTGGAACTGGCCCCGTCGCACTCGCGACTCCTCGTTAAGTTATGATGATGATTACGATGGCATGCCACACAATCGAGAAGGCACACTTTTCATATTGAACTGCCGTCGCCGTCGTCCTCGTCCTCGAGCGCTAATAATCACATAGACATAAGCACAGAAACCAAAGCGGGCGGGCGGGCAGGGTAAAGAAGCACTAATCATAAGGAACGAGACAGCGGTGGCAAGCAGGGCTTGGCTTGGCTGTGGCTCGCTGCATTCATATTATTATTATGATGCACAACATTTTTATCATGTCGGTTCGCCGAGAGTGAAAAAGACGGGATTTGGATTTCCATTGTGCTCCGACTCTACAGCACTCGCTGACGGGAAAGGGATGCAAACACGGAATGGAGAACAGGACGGGAACGGGAGCAGGAGCAGTTGAGTTGAGTGGTAGTAGTTGAGAGAATTTTTTGAACAAGTGATATCATACTAAACTAGCAGCGTTAATCATATTGATTTTTTTCACTTTGCAGAAGCGGCTTGCCCGACTCTGAATCCATGCTTTTCCATTGTGTTAAATACCCAACGTCTTTCAAAGTAAAAGGATTCCGCGCAGCAGCAAAGTAAGCTGCAAGTGTTGGAAGTTGGGAAAACGAGGCTTAAGCCAAGCCACGAGTGAATCTCGCACGCTGCTGAATTAACATGTCTAACCAAATGGAACGAATTTGTGCAAGAGGAGAAAGCTGAGAAAGGAAAGCGCAAGACGTGAGACGGGAGGCGTAATGATAATAAAGACAACCGAGGAGACCGTAACGCCAACACGCAAAGCGTTACGAGCGAGGAGAAAGGTTTAAGACGCAGTAAAGTAAATGAGACAAGGGAACGAGACGCGGCAGCGAGGAGGAAACTCGTGCCTAATGATATTATTTTAAGCAATAACACGAACAGGAACACTAAAGCGAAGAGTCTCGAATTCTCGAATTCACATTTGCCGTAAGTCGTAAAAGAATAGATTATTGCGTGCGGGCAGTCAAACGACTGGATTCAAATTCCATGCAGCAATCTGTCGCAGCCAGCCTTCTGTACATTTGTTGTGTTGTTCTTCTGATACAATTGCATAACAGCTTAATTACATTACGAGCTGCAATTTATTCGTATGAGACGCTTCAGTTCGGAGTAAATTGTGAAGATTGGTTTCATACCGATGCTGATAATCAGACGTCTGACTGAAGCGGGTCCGCGTCTTCTTCCTCTCATGATTGCTTTCACTTTCACTCCTCCGAATGAAAATTGAGAATTAATCGCTTCTAAAAGTTATGCGCATTATGCTGTCATCTTAAGCGTCAAACCAGAAAATGTCAAAAGCGATGCTTTCTCTACATTTTCTAATGGAGCACAAGACAATGCGTCAATGCAAGATGTACGGTTCATTATAGCATAGCAGAATGAGGCTGCTAAACCGCAGGAAGTTGAAATTACAAGGCATGCGCACGCTGAATATGAGTTTGGTGTAATTGAACATATAAATTGCTTGTCTTGAGCGAGATTCCGATTCTTCTCCTGAAGACGATTTAACATCTGTTTGAGGGGCTTGGAACTCTTCATTTATGGGACTTTCACTGTAATTAAGATCCTTGGAATGGCTTTTATCTCATCCTCGCTATCAACCTGTACGTATACAAGTTGATAACACGGACAAGTCAAAATCGCCGTACTGCTAAAATCCTGCCCAACATTGTCTTCTGATCAACCAACTCCCGAACTTGTCGACTACGCTACGTGTGTAAAAGCGTCAGACAAAGAAACTTCTAACCTATTATAGTATCATCGGTCATACACAAAAGAATCAACGGCACGAAAGACCGCACCACACAACCACAATGGACAATTTGACAAAACAAAGTCCAAATTGACCAGACTAGCAATGGCACACAGCACAGGAAGATAATCATGACATAACAGACTGGTGATTGGTACGTACCACCCATTTTAGTACCGATGCCAGTGAGTGTCTTCGGTTTCTGCACAATGAAATCAATAAAATAACTGCACCTCAGTACTATAATATTTTGCCAATTCAGAAATTATTTATTCAATTTTGATACTGCAAACTCAAAAGCTGATGTGGAAAAGAAGCTTAATTTTAATATGCCCGGCCAATTAAAATTTGGAACCTCCTTACTGAATTAAGGAAAGAATTTTGACAAAAGCTAGAAATTGGAAACTTAATTTATCATCAATTCAGTAAAATCAAGTAACGAAGCGGCTTGTTTGTGTGAGATCTGGATCTTGAGCTCGTGAAGTTATTGACCACCGCGAAGACGAAGAACCAAATGGAGAGTTGACTCCTTCTGGATGTTGTAATCAGAAAGTGTGCGTCCATCTTCCAGCTGCTTGCCAGCGAAGATCAAACGTTGTTGATCTGGAGGAATGCCCTCCTTGTCCTGGATTTTGGCCTTGACGTTCTCGATCGTATCAGATGGCTCGACTTCGAGTGTGATGGTCTTTCCAGTCAAAGTCTTCACAAAGATCTGCATTCCGCCACGGAGACGGAGGACCAAGTGGAGGGTGGACTCCTTCTGAATGTTGTAGTCAGACAGAGTGCGCCCATCTTCCAGCTGCTTGCCAGCGAAGATCAAACGTTGCTGATCTGG